>MU614649.1:0-55606 GCA_025201725.1 Chytriomyces sp. MP71
TGGTTGTGAGGATGGTTGTGAGGATGGCTGCGAGGATGCCCGCACAGCGCGAGTCTCCGACCTCGCTGCTGCATCCCGCTGCGTCTGGACTGTCGCGCACGAGCGTGGCGGAGAGCGGGATCATGAACACGCGGCTGTCGTCGGTGTCGAACCACGCGCGGCTCTGCGACGCACGCCCGCCGCTGCTCCGCGACCCGCTGCAAGACGCGGCTCGGAACGACGGACACTCCGCGTGGCAGCGGTGGTGGCGGTGCCCCTCAGAGTCGGTGGCGGCACTCATTCCAATCAATCAACAGCAACACCGCAAACCACTCTTGGACAAAGACTAACAAACAAAAAGAGCCGTGACAAGCCACCACCACCACCACCACCACCCAACCCCACCCACCCACACTCCCGCTCCACTCCATCGATGATGCAGCAGCCACCGCCGCCACCGCCGCCTCTGCTCGTGCCCGTCCACGTCCTGCGGCAGAGCGTGGTGCTTCCGACGGGCGAAGACGCGAACGAGTGGCTCGCCGCGAACCTCGCCGACTTCTACAACCATTGCAATCTGCTCTACGGATCCCTCACACAGTTCTGCACCCCGGAAACCTGTCCCACCATGTCAGCCGGGCCTCACTTTGATTACCTATGGTGCCGCTTTCTCTTGGGAAGAGATCGGATTGTTCTTGATAGTATTGTCATAACATAACAGGACCGACTCCACCCTCTTCAAAAAGCCGATCCGGCTCTCAGCGCCAGAATACATTGACGCCCTCCTCACGAGCATCCAAATGGCGCTCGACGACGAGTCCGTCTTCCCTACGAAACCCGCGCGGCCCTTCCCCAAGAATTTCCAAGGGACAGTGGTCAAACAGGCCTTCAAGCGGCTCTTTCGCGTCTACGCGCACATGTGGCACGCACACTATGGCGCCCTCGCAGCGTTAGGAGAAGAAGCGCACTTTTGGACGAGTTTGAGGCATTTCGTGTTGTTTGGGAAGGAATTTGGGTTGCTGGAGAAGAAAGATTTCGCGCCGATGGAGGGTGTGTGTGAGTGGTAAGCCCTCTTATTTGTTTCATAAACCATCAATCATGTCACAAACTTTTGAAATTTGTGTTGAAATTTGTTTTGTGCCAAACTTCAAAGGCCGGAGGAGCTCAACTACTGGGACCGCCTAAAAGACAACGTAATGTGAATGGAGTGACAGTCTGTTGTCCAATAGAAAGCTGGTGCCAAATTTCGTGGCTGGGAGAGGGCAGAATACAATGAGTTGAGAGATTTTGCATGTACGAGACACTGTGATAGCTACTGTGGTTAACAATGTGAACGTCTGGTCTGGCTGTCGGTGGCTGTTTAAAAAGTAAGGGTGGATGCATCGGCAATTTAAGGCCTTTTTTTTTCTTGCGGGCAATTTCGGGAATGAAGGAGCCGTTGATTGAATCGGCTTCATCACATCACCGAGTCGTCCTCGCACTACCTCACCTCCACCTCCTTCAGGGGCCTCATCGGAAGAACGGAAGTCATGAACCTTTTCAAGTCCCAGAAGACGGATGCCGAGCCGAATGCGCCTCAGAACAACAAGCGCCGCTACCTCCTCCTGATCGTGGCTGCCATCATCTTCATCGCGGCCATTGTAGGAATTTCAGTCGGCGTCGTTGTCTCCAAACGCAACAGCGATAATGTTGCTTCGTCCGCCGTCGCTGCCTCGGCGACCGGGACAGCCACGTCATCATCCAATGGAACGAGTCTGGGCGGAAACTCGACCACAGCACCGTCCGCGAACAAACACAAGTTCTGGGGCTACTATGGCGCCAACGCCATTGAGAACGGGGTCGACATTCGCGACGGGTTGAATAGTCGGCCCCTGAAAGATCCGCAGCGTGGCATTTCGTATTACTGCGATCTCGGATACTACGACTACATCAACCTGGCTTTTCTGAACGTATTCGGCTCTGTAAATGGACTGCCGTATTACGAGATGCGGTTCGCCATGATCAACGGTTACGATGGTTCGTGTCGCCTTGTCTTTTTGCAAATTATTAATCAATCTTTCACGAAAGGCAACCTTGTCTACGTGTACAAGGGCGACGGAAAACCAAATGGAGACAACGTGACAATGACCAATTACCTCCAGTTTGGACAGGAAATCAAGCATTGCCAGGCAAAAGGCGTAAAAGTGATTGTCTCACTCGGAGGAGACAAAGTGTCAAATTACTTTTTCAACAATGGCGACGGTGCCCTCTATGCCCAGACTTTTTACAATGCTTTCTTGGAAGGAAAGGATCCTAACACGCCGCGTCCGTTTGGTCAGGATGTAATCTTGGACGGGTAGGCTCATTTTCTATTTTCTGTTCACGGCTTGTCTCATTAGTCTTTTCAACACAGCATCGAATTGGACATTGAAAAGCGTCCAAACGCTTGGGAGGACCCGAACCCATCCAAATGGACGGACGAGATGGTATCCCTTGTCGAGAATCTTCGTCGTTTGAGCCCCAAAACAACGCTGGCCGCCGTTCCTCAATGTGTCACGCGTCTAAATGGAACTGACGAAAACTGCGGTGCTGCCATTGCTAAGCTTCAAGGCGTTTTGGACTACATCATTGTGCAATACTACAACAGTGAGTCTCTTTGTAGATGGTGTCTTTTATGTGCTCACTCTGCGGATGAATCAGACCCTCCGTGCTCCTACCCGTACGGCTTCAACTTTGACACCTGGGCCAAGAACTTTGCCGGTCAGATTGTCGTCGGCCTCGCTGGCGACCACACGTCCGCCATCGCCGGTGGATTTCTTGACGAAGGGCCCCTTCAGGCCGTCTATGATATGGTCAAGGACCACAAGCAATTCGCCGGCTTCTCCGTCTACGACGTTTCGTCCAGCAACCCACCCGCCTTCCGTTGGACGGTCGAAACCTACCCGAACCCCAAGCCCACCAACTATTCCGGCTCCCTCTATGACGTGCTGAATGGCAAGATTGTCGGTTCCGGGTTCCCGCCGCAGGGTCCCGTGTGGCAAGACGGTGTCAACACCACGTATCGCTGCGCGGGAACGTGGATCTGGGCGGAGACGCACTGTGACCTTCCAGACTGCTATGCGCTCATGCAGAAACCCGGGGCAGATCCGGATGCAGTGTGCAACAATGGAAACCCCCTGGGGAAACTCGAGTGCAACCAGATGATTAGCAAGACCTGTAATGCTCATTGATTTCTTTTCTTCGATGCTTCATTAAAGCGTTAGTTCATTTCAATAAGAATTTGCCTCGACCGTCCCACCGCCTTTCACTAAAGATGTCTGTGCACTCCTCCCTGGATTTGCATTGGCTGTTGCGAAGAGCAGTATTTCTGGGATCATTCTTTTGAACAGTGTTATTTATGGTTGCTTCGTTTCCGCTGTTCTCCTGTGTCCAATATTATTCCAATGAGAATTTCATCACTTTCGATTTTGGAAAACAGGTGCTCCTTCATATGAAGGAAAGAGAGGTGGTTTCAAAAATTCGCATTGCCCAGTGGACGATGCAGCGTGATGGAAATAGTTTTCAATCAGCAAACAACTAAGCTCAGTCGAAACTTCACAGCTGTAGTTATTACTTCCTGTGCAGGATACCATTCAAAAGGTGTCTGCAACGGCGTTTTTATAGGCCATCCCATGGTTGACTGCGCAGCTCACTGGTTTTTCTTGATTTTGGGTCCATTTTTCGACTGCGCATTTGAGTGCTCTTTCTCAAACGGAGAGACCAGATTGCTGAGAAGTTCATTACATCTCATCGATTTTGATATTATTTTTGGGGAGCCAGATAGTCAAGAAACAGGCGATGCGTCGAAGGAACTTCCGGAAGCAATGATGTATCCGGAAATCAAGTGGATCCTGATCTGCGGCAAGAGGAAGCAGCGTGGCGACGGGCAAACGATGCCTGCGACAAGGTCATTGACAGGGCACTAAACACGCCGAGTACAGGTGCGGTTCCCTTTCGTGCTCATTGGCAAACGCGTCTCGTTCCATTGGTACTCAGTGGATGTTTAAATCATCGCTGGCTTTCTTTTCCCATTCATGCAGTGCTTGTCCATAAATTACTTCCACCATTGAGGTTTCGACGCGAGAGTTACATCTGGAGAGTGTTGCAAGTTCCACAGAATGTTGCAAGTTCTACGGTTCTTATCATTCATGGAATCACAATCATATGCGAATTGCTATTATTATGTTTTCAGACACCAGGAATGTGGACGTGAGGATAGCGAAGACCAAAAAAAGAGCGTCCAACACCAGCATCTGACATCTTCTGAACATTGAGATGCTGAGCGACGGCAACAGCGAGAACTCATTCCAAGACGGAAGCAGCGGAAAGACCGGCGACGCGGCTCAGGTTTGCGTCTGCGGTTTTGTTTGAGGGAATGCGCAGCGCTCCGTTGATTGACGAGCTCTCTACCCCATGCATCGCCGTCTGTGCACACATGCCTCTGCGTCTGAAACAGCGCGCAAAGGACATTGCGGAGCACGAAGGTTGGGCCGCTTTTTGTCCCGGAACCTCCCACTCAACACTCACGCACAGACGAAATTATGTACTCCGCGCGCTACTCGGATGACCACCATGAATACAGACACGTAAAGTGAGTCGCTAGTTTATAAAATGGAGCGGGAACGTGGTCATGGGGGCTCATGAATCCTCACTCACGAATCCCATCGAACATGTAGCCTTCCTCGCGAAATCGGTATGATCTTTTACAAACTCCGAATACGTTGATAACGAATCCATTGCACTCTTGAATATGCATCATTTCTCAAATTCGTCTGCTTCGCTAATTTTCCATCGCTTTGTTTCGGACATCCCACTCTGGTCCGCTTCACAAATTACACTGTCCACCACAGCGCGATGGGTTCCTCAAGGTAATGATGACGCCCTTTAATAGTCGGATGCCGCGTTCGCTGTCTGAACATCGTGATATTCCAGGTCGACTCATGATTGAGCAAGAATGGAGAAGTCTGGGAGTCAAACAAAGTCCTGGATGGTACCATTACATGCTGCACGCGCCAGAGCCACACATTTTGCTATTTAAGCGCGACAAGTAGTTTGACGGGGCCCAGCAATGGATCGTCTCCTGTCGTCTCTTACAATCAGAGCAGCATATTTGGACATTTACATAAAAAAACTGGTGAAATAGAACACGAGGGAAAAGGTTTATTAAAAGGTGGTATTTGTTCGGGCAACCGAGGTATAAACTTTGCCCACCCATGCTCACGTCGATGCCCTGTACGACCGAGGGAACGGCACCTGCCGATGCGGGTACCATTGCGGCGGAACCTGTCATCGCCGAAGCCAACGCAGCAACGGCTGAGGCGGCGGGCCTTCCTCCGCTCGCGCCTGCGCCCGCGACTGTTGGCGTCTACCGGCGCCCGTCCTTCTCGAGCGCACGCGCACGCTCGAACGCAATGGCGAATGCGGCGAAGCTCAAGTTTTGCGATCTCAGCGACTACGACGACCTGTGCAGCGACTTTATGCTGGTCAGAGAAAGTGTTCGAATGCGGCTTGTTTGAAGCTCACACTAATGACAGGACGCCACCCATCTCGGCTTCGTCACCCACAAAATGAACCAACGGTACGGTGAGATGGAAAAATGTGTCGACGAAGCCGAGGCCAGCGACAAGGAAGGCTCCCCGTCCGTGGAGGAGGACAACGCCTCCATCGCATCCACTGCGTCCACCTCGCGCAACAACCTGTCTTCTATCAAGTGGTCGCATGTTTCGCGTGGCATTGTCGAGGGCGTGATTCTCAAGCTGATCAAGAAACTCGTGGTGGCCCGGAAGGACGTGGACAAGGCCACGAACGCACTGATTGGATATCTCCTGGACGGTTATACGCCCTCTGCAAACGCCCTGTCGGAATTTGAAGCGAGCGACAAAGTCACGAGGGAGTTTGCGGAGGCGAGGGACGCGTCTTTCAAGGCTTTTGCTGATTTCATGAATTGGCGCACACCCGAGCAATTGGCGGACTTCAAAGAGTTAAGTGAAAGACTGGATACTCCGGACTGTTTCTAAACATTTTTGTTGTACTAAAACCGCACGTAGACACATTAAGCGGTATTTTTGCATGTATCTGCCATCTGCTGGCTTTGAGATTGCTCGCACGCTGCGGTATAAAAACTCTGGAAAGATTGAAGCTTGCATCATCTCGACCAAAAAATGGCAGTCTGGCGATGAGATTCGGCACTGCTCTGGGTGAGTTCAACTTGTCGTTCTATACATGTCCTACAACGTCCACCACAAACAGATACATTGCAGAACTCACGGAACAAGACGAAAAACATCTCGCCAATCGCGATTTCAGTGTCATGTACAGCACGCGCAAAGGGTGTATGTGTCTCTTTCTTGGACCTGCGCGGTTCGTAAACCACGACTGTTCTCCAAACTGCAAGTTCATCCCCACCGGGCCCAACGCCATTTGTTTCAAAGTGATCAAAGATATTGACGTCGGGGACGAGATTACAACTTTTTACGGGGCGGACTATTTTGGGATTGGGAACTGTGAATGCCTGTGCGCGACATGCGAAAGGTGAGGCCTGTGGCACCTAACCAGCGAATGATAAGATGCTCAAGTTTTCTCCCTGTGATTCTTTGACACAGTCACGGAGCAGGCGGCTTCGCATCGCAATCAACTGACAACCTCGACGCGATTTTGGGCGATGGCGACTATCAAAAGCCCTTGGTTTCCAAGCTTCGAAAAAGCAAGATGCGGAGTGAAGCTTGGTCCTATTACAAGGACGCGTTCGCTGGGATTGATTTTGATGACGGGAAGCGCGTTGAGCCCCTCAAGCGACAAACCTCTGTCCTGATGGACGAAGACGACGATGGTACTGGGCCTCGATGTATGAATGGGAACTGTGGAATCACTGGCGCTGCCATGTTTGGGGACATGGAGAATATTAAGTCGGGGGTACGTTTGCTGTGATCATCAGCCTGCGGCGATAAATATTTACTCTGCTATCTAGCGTTGCGTCCGATGCGAACGCAACTACATTCTCTACGGAGCTGAATGGCCACATCGCAAAAAGACCATCAAACGAATCCCAAGCAACAAGGTCAACACCTCATGCGACTCTGACTTGTCAGATATTGAAAACTTTTCGTCCGATGACGAGTTTGATAAGGACCTTCCTCCTGCTGAGACCATTGAGGACATGTTCTTGCAATTGGACTTGTCGAACTTGACTCCAGAGGAAGAGGCAAGATGGGAGAAGCTTGTATCTGTTCCTGGAATGATACCGCCTAACTGTGAGAGTCTTGTCTCGTCTGGCGTTGCTGGAAAGCTTATGTGATTCATCGCAGTTGACATTCCAAGAGTCGTTTTCGTTTATCCAGAAGGTGAAAGCCCTGAGTATTGGTGGCCTGCTCTGGTAAAGCGTGGATGGTTCGTAAGCTCTAGTTGACAGCTCCCTTCTGGTAGATTGTGCCTCAATGCGAGTTGGATCGAACCATGCCACAGCCAGGAGCGTTCGATAAGGATGTTTGTGTCGTTGAGTACTTGGAAATTGTGGCCTTGTACGTATTCGTTCTAGTTAGCAAAGCAGTGAGTCTAAACGCTGTTCTACGGCAGCAATATTGTACGCAAGGAGGACCTGCGTATTCTCGACCCCAAAATCGAACCGTTCCTCAGCTTCAGCAAGCAACCTGGATTTCACGATGATATTGCCATCAAGCGCGCACTTGAATTTCTTCAGGTGGGCAAGCCGCCATCCAAGTTTAAGTGGCCGCGATGGGGGAAGGCGAAAGCCATGGTAAGTTGGTGACCTCGTTGTTTTATTCGACGACTTGATCAAAGGGAGCTGATCGCTAGTATTGACAGTTGGGAATCACCGATGAACCCCCTATCACATTGTACAAAATTAAAGCGATAACTGAGATGGAGCGAGGTAGTATTGCGCATGACACTGTTATCCTCAAGTATGGCGACAAGGCAGAGGACTTTAGATTTGGTGCGGATGTCCTCTCTTGTACAAGTTTGCAAGGTTACGAGGTGGAAACTGGCGCACCAGCTCCTAGCGAACCCTTTTCAATGGTGCGGTTGTATTGTGGGTTTTGTTTTCCGTCGATTGTGGTAACCAAATTGTCAGGAAATGCGCCTGCTTGGGTTTGATGACCCGAAATTCAAGCAGCTGATCTCGGGTGGGGAGAGTGTTGACTCAAGGGCGTTTGCAGTTGATGATAGCATCATTGTTCACCATCCGGAGCTAAGGCTGTGGTTTTTGGGCAAACTACTCGATGTCAACGAGGAAGAGTGTCTGGTCAAGGTGCGCTACGCGCATTGGGGTACAAAGTAAGTCAGGGATATACTTTTTTGCGTCGCCGTCGTTCTGATTGACAATCAATTCAGATGGGACGCCTTCAAGATGTACGACGATGTCTTGAAGGTCGCCGAGCCATTCTTTTCAAAGCTCCTCTCGAAACCGCAATTTTACAAAGGTTTGTTTTCGGGCATTTAATTTAGATTTCTGCTTAACTTCCAATATTTCGTGTTGTAATAGGACTGATGGAAGACGATATTTTCTCCCTTTGTTGTGAATAGTTACTCTTATTTATTCGGTGTTCGGAAAACTGAAGGAGATGCACGTGTTTCCAATTTTGGATGATGTCCGAAGCTCAGGTCACGTCAACCCACGATGCCGAATCCCTGTTAGCCAAGCTTACAGTGAATCCGTTATGTGTTCCATCTGCTCAGGAATCTTCGTTGTCCAAACTGATGGCAGCGCAATCCAAGCATGTTGGGGCTCACTCGAGCTCGGGTGAAGGGGAAACTTCGTTGGAGGATACCACTCTCGCTGAGGCAGCCTCGCCAGACGCTTCAAACGACGATCCCACCATCTCGTTTAGATTGCACAACTATTCCGCTGTTGAACATGACGTTCCTGGAGACTTCCCGCCCTCTGGAAGGATCATACCTGGAGCGGAATGCTTGCCGAATTCATGGGCTGGTCATGCTGGAAAACTTGGACCAGAAGACTTTGAAAGCTTGCGCGTAATTGGTCAAGGAGGGTTCGGAAAGGTATGTTCGTTTAAGCTGACATCCTTCGCTGAAGCGCTGTCAGGTTTTTCTCGTTCGGCAGGCGAAAACGAAAATAATTTATGCCATGAAGGTACTCAAGAAGGCAACGCTTGTCATTCACACGAAGAGTATCGAGCATACACAAAACGAGAGAAGCGTGCTTTCCCAACTCGTGCACCCGTTCATTGTCAAGCTACACTACGCATTCCAGACACCCGAGAAGCTCTATTTGATATTGCAATATGCTCCTGGGGGAAATCTGTTCAGTCACTTAGCAAAGCAACGCATGTTTCATGAAGACACAGCCGCGTTCTACACCGCTGAGCTTCTGCTAGCTTTGGAGCACTTGCATACAATGGGTATCATTTATCGTGACTTGAAGCCTGAGAACGTGCTATTGGATGCTGAAGGGCATGTCTTGTTGACTGATTTCGGACTCTCCAAGGTCGCGCTGGAGACCCAGACAATTTGCGGCACATTAGAATACTCCGCGCCTGAAGTTTTTGACGAAACAGGGCAATACGGTAAAGCTGTGGATTATTGGAGCTTGGGAGCCTTGCTTTTTGACATGCTCACGGGCAAACCACCGGTAATTTCTTTTGCGGAATACAAAAATGGACATTGAATTTTAGGATTCGCCAGTTCACAGGTGGACACCGCAAGAAAGTGATTGAGAGCATTATGAAGAAGAAACCCGTGTTTCCTCCTTTCCTTTCCGCGGCAGCAGTCGACGTAGTCAAGCGACTCCTGCAAAAAAATGCGTCAGCAAGACTTGGATCCTCTACTGGTGCATCCGAAATCATGAGCCACAGATACTTTAAAAAGATTCATTGGAAGAAGTTGGAATCTCGTGAATTGACCCCTCCGATAACGCCGGAGGTCGCGAACGTTTTAGACACGAGCAATTTTCATGAGTGCTATACGGGGATGCCATTGGAGAGTCCTGCCAAGGAGAGTGGTGTAGCTCCACTTCGCCAAGTTTCTGTTGGTGAAAGGACGAACGGGTTGTTGATTCCAAGGGCAGAGTTGGAAGCAAGCTCCGATAATCACTTCCACGGCTTCAGCTTTGTGCGAGATCACCCTGATTTTAATTGAATTCTTTAGATCGCAATAGAATGATTACGACCCTGTGCTTAATGAACTGCTTGCACGAAATACTTGCGATACTTCCTTCTTTGACATCAATCTTTTCTCAACAGCCTCTTGAACTTGCTTGATATCAACTTGTGGAGTCTGAGACTCACTCGTGTTCCAGTCAATTCCAGATTCCTCAAACAGTAAGGCTGGAGCTTCACCGGCGTCCACCACGCTCTGGATAACGAGAGGACAGGTCAATGGGATATCGAAGATCGAACCTGAGAAACAAGATTTACCAGAATATGATCCCCAACAGCCCTTTCACTTAGCCGGCCCCCAACAAACGCATTCTTTGCCCAAGTCACAGTGTTTTTGGATACATCCCTGACAAGTTTTTGCACGTTTTTGTCAAATCTGAATTCTGCTACTTTTCCTTGAGCACGCGACTTGTGTAATTCGGCGCAAGTCTGAATGACTGCGATACCCATCGCCATGGTGAGTCCACCCGCAATTGGGGCTTCCACCACGGCTGCCCCGATAGAGCCTACGCCTGGCAGCGTCTTGGCTGCACCTGCTGCGAAAATGCCGAGGAAAGGGAACGGGGATGCTGCCAAAATGCTGACATAAAAGCGTACATCGTTGAGTCCAAGTGCAGAGACACCAAAGACGCGGCATATCGAGAGAATCATGGTGTACTGTGTAGCAAGCAACAGAGGTGTGTCGGCGAATGGAATGGGAGCTGCGCCAATACCCAACGCTGCCACGGTCGCTGCTGTCACAATGTGCGCAGCCATCCGCTTTTTGGGGTTTATATCAAGCAGTTGAGCGAGTTGGAATCGACGGGCTGGGATGTTCTTTGGTTCTCCGAATGAGCCTTCAGGTGGTATCAAGTAACGATACTCACCATCATCAAGGAATTGACTGATGCGGACAACATCTTGAGAGAATCGTCCAATGATTTTGTGTCTTCCAATCGTAAGTACGCTCCATCTGTCCCAAATTCACAGCCAGAATTCTTGCAGTACCACGCATTTCTTTTACCGTTGCTAAGAGTTCCCACGATTGATTCACAGCCGCATTCCTCGCACAAAGGTCCGACGTGAGGGGGATTTCGGAGCTCCACAATGTCCCAGTTTCGAATGGACGCGTCCAATTCCAAGGACGCTATCAGCTCTTCCACTGCCTTAACGGGACTCGTATCCTGAATAATAGTTTCAACTCCCTCCGATCCCATCGCGTCTTGCGTATCATTGTGGTTCGTCGATTGATGCGTTTCCACCTCTTTTTCCTTCAAGAGTTTCGCCTTCTGTTTCGCCGAATTATCCAGAAGAGCATGAACCTGCAAACGAATCTCGTCAATTGCCTCAGGATCCTTTGAGTCCGCTTTTGCAATGATGACAACCGTGGGAATATCCATGTGCACCAACTCCTTGAGCATGAAGGCATCCTCTGGATGGATGCGATCCACCAGATACCAGATCATGTCAATGTGGATAATTTGATGCGCGCGAGCTGGATCCGCGGAAGCGCGGAGAACTGCGAGAAGCGAATGCGCGTCCAAGGTCTCCTCGTCCAGTTGATCGCCAACGCGCCTCGTGAATCCAACGGTGTCGACCAAGCGCACGAACGCGGCTGGATCTGCGACCGCGAGTGCGCGCGACGTCACGGGAACGCCCGCGCCCACGTCCAAATGGCAGGCGACGCTGTCATCGCGATGTACGCTGAACGCGGCTGCAACCAACGCGCTCTTTCCGAGGCCGCTGCCGCCGCACACGGCCACCGTCAGCGCAGAACCGACGCACCGCGCAACCGCTGCGTCAACTGCAACAGTCTCCGCTGCGTGTGCGCGCCCTTCCGCCACGCTTGCGCCGAGAGACGCGAGCCGCTCCACGAACGCTGTTCCCATCGCAACCGTAAACACCCGTCGCTCGCTCGGCGATACGCACTCCTGGTGGGCTTCAAGATTGAGCCAGGAGGCCGGGATGCTATCCATGGGAAGGGGCCCAGATGCTGAAGGTTGTGCTCCACGACCGAACAGATTGGTAAACATTTTTTATATTATGCATTCATAACTACAATCTTGAGTCGCGCGCATGCGCTCTTCAGGGCGTCAATCTCAATCCGAGACATAAAGATGCCAAACACACCCTGCATTCCACCAGTCCCAACAAAACACAGGCCTAGCTTGCGCAAGCGTTTCATGAGTGGCACCGTAGCCAGCAGAGTCTCTTTTGATATGCTAGTGGCCAAGTTCCCACCCAGAACGGGTAAATTCAGTAGTGTCTCGATATTTGGGCATTGAGATTGCAGCTCGTCAAGAACTTTAAATGTCAGGAGGATGGCACGGAACGGAAGTGTAAGTGAAAGGAGAGATTGTGAGATGGTGCGTGCGAGGACGAGGATAGAGGTATCCGTCAAGCAAGCTGCGCTTCCGAGATGAACGTGACGCAGCTCGCGACAAGATTTTACAAGGAGAATTAGTGCTTGATCTGTTATCTGAGCACGAGTTTGAGTGGAGATTGGCGGAAGGGAATCATTCGACATACCTGCGATCCGTCGACAATGTCAATCTCTTGCAGACGCGGACATGAATTTGCGATAGCAAACAGGGGCGCGTTTCCGACGATGGGAATCTCAAGATATGTTAACAGCGGTAAATGTGTGATAGCATCCCCGACGAGCGAGTCCGTGCGCTCAAATGCCATGGAGGCTGAAAACCGCGAAGACGACACTTTGAGGCGCGTTAAGTTCGTGAAGCGGGATACAATCGGAAGAGTGGAAAGTATGTGGCCAATTCCATCTACTTCCAGTGTTTTCAGACGCATGGACAAGGGCGCATATTCCGCTGGGGGCAAGGCCGTTGTAACAAGGCTTGAAGCTGAGGGCTCCAAGTCAAAAAAGAAATCAGGAATTTCTGTATCCGTAATGTTTGCACTCATCATATCAATCAGAATCAAATTTTTGAGTTTCCAGTTGTGCTGAATAAGGGGAGCCAGTTGCGCAAGGCTGGAAAACCCTCCCACACGGAAAGTCTCCAAGTGCACCAAATATTTGCAAGCAGATTGGAGGACAGCGTCCAGTTCTGAACCATACAAGTTCCAGTCAATTGAGAGGACGGTCAAGTTTGGGTTGGCCTCCAACACACGACAAATTGAGTTTGCAATGCGCGTCGCGTCTTCCATGGATGATCCACTGTTAATGAATGAATTTGATTAGAGTCTACTGAATAAAGTAGGTAGATATATCGAATTGCTATCACTCTAATTCGGACGTACTTGCTGGTCCTTGACCCGAGTGACCCGCACCATTCAAGGGCAAAACTTTTTAACGATCCACAATGTTGAGCCACCGCGTCGAATGCTCGATCTGAAATTAAGGGAGCCGTAGGTCCGGAGGCGCGCAACCTCAAATGCCGCAAATCTTGGCAGTGGGATACGATGGATATGACGCCTTCGTCTGAGATGCGACCCTGGCCCAGGGATCCAGAGCGCGACAAGGATGAAGAGGATAAGATTCCCATTCCCATGAGAGAAGGAGAGCTGGGTTCCTGTTTGGTAGGGAATGAGGTGCTCCTGTGTCATTGTGTGTTGATCCAGAACGCACCCCCGAGAAGGACGTGAGGGAGAGAGTATGGATCGACGTGCATCTGCTCGAGATTGCCCACTGTTTTAACTCGTCAGGAAGGCACGGTGGATAGTGGAGGGCCGCACCAGGTCGTCGTCCGAGATCACTGGCGCCTCGATGCAGAGCACCCTGAGTCCAGCCCCGATTCCGGCCACAAAGCGCGCGATTCCGCCCGTTGCGCTCGACGCGTTTGACGCCGTTGACGACGCGGACGGGTTCGCGGCTGCGCTGGCCTCGGCGGCGATGCGAAGGTCGCGCACAAAGACGCGGTAGTCCACAGCGAGCTTGTGCGCACGCGCAAACAGCGGCTTGAGCGTCTCCCCTTTTTCGAGGTCTGAGCATTCCGGAGGCGTCAACTGATGGAAACACTCACACTCGCTCACGTCCAGGTCTACTCGCCGCCACAGCCGCGCAAGGGCAGGGCCCTGCCACCCCTTCGAGACGCGGATGCACTCCCCGAGTTCGGGTCGGTCCACGTACTGCATGAGGTGGTCCAACACATCCCGAGGAAGCACCATCCTTCCCCTTTCCAGCATTTTAATTACATCTTACAATCGGGAAATTCGATCGAAAAAAGTGACCATTTATTCTGGCTTGATGGACGCGCTCCTCTTGCGACCCCTGCCTCCCGCCTTCGCTTCACCTTTTCCCCGCTTCACTGACACACTCTTGCGCCTTTCACGCTTCTCAGACTTGCCAGCTTTAGCAGATGTCTCCGCCAAAATAGATCCTTCCGCCTCAAAAGCAAAAAGCCCTTTCAGGTCACCCAAAAACCACGCCACGCTAAGCGCTGAGAAAATGCACGCTGGTGATAAATACAGCAATGCCGGCTGTAGATGATTATTGATTGTGAGATACATTCATCAAACAAACGTTAAAATTAGACACCGACCTGTGCAGCCTTGAAGGTATGCATGACATAGATGGTTAAAACCAAGCCAATCACATAGTTGACGATGCATACGGTAAAGTATGGAGTTGGAAACGACCTAGAATGCTTCGTCGCTTTGCTTGCAGTTTTGAGAAACTTGTGGTGATCGTAAGACAAACACAATGCAATGAAAATGCCTGATCATTCTGTAAGCAAGGGATATGTACTTATAGTTCGAATTACCTGGAATCACAATGTCACCGAGTCCGAGCATGGTAAATCCAACGTCCTTCGGGTTGTTAAAAAGCCCATACTCTAAGGCGGCCGTAACGTTTTTAGGGAAAACGACTTTGATGGGAACGTCCTTAGGGAACATTGAGCCAATTTGCACTGAAGAAACGCGGGTTTTTCTTCTCACCAGGCCCTTCGCGACAGTGACCATAACCTCAGTCCCGAACACCCAAAACACGTCGTACAGGAAAAGTCCAGCTAATAACATAATGCCCGTAGAGAACGAGTCAAGACTTAAAAGCTTGATGGCCGTGATGGAGAATGCCGCCGCCAACAAGTTGGACAGGATCCAGTGCTTCGAGAATGCATACAGCGCTGTCAACGCGGCTACTACGACCCATATGACAGCATGAGTGTATCCAAATCTCAATTTGAAAATGGGATCAGAGTCTCCGCTTCGGCTCTTATTCGCGCTCCCACTCCCGACTTTGTTGAGTGCCAGCAAAAACGAACCCAGGAGCGGCCGTCCCAACGACCAGCCGAGGGCGTCAATGGCCACTTCAACCGCGGCAAAGTAGCCAATGATGACGAAATTGGCCGATAGAAGGACGTTAATGACGTCCTTCGAGACGTATTTGAGGACCGCGTAGAGCGAAACGAGTGTGACGGAGCCAACGACGGGATACCACTTCGCATCACTGAAGGAAAAGAACTCTTTGTGGACGCGTTCGTCGCGGTCGTCCGGACGGTGTCCCGTCTGCAGCTCGAGGCGAGGGGTTGAGCAGTCGAAGCAAGCGGGGTGGGCCAGACACCTTCGGTGGGTACGTGAGGCCGGCGTACGCGCCGGCGTAGACGGGAGTCAGCGCCATGAGGACGAGGGCGCCGTACGCCGGGAGAGGGTCCATGGAAATAAAAACAAAAAGAATGGCCACCACCGCGAGCATCTTCGACCGCATCCCGTCGTTCAGCACCGTGGCCGTCGCGGCGAACGAGAACAACGCGATCGACGTCCCCTCGTTCCTCGCCGCGTGCCAGGGCCTCTGCTCCGTGTTTGGTGAGAATGGCCCAGCCACCCTGACCCCAGAACCAACCCTGTCTCGCCAGACCTCCTCGGAACCGCCTTCTCCGTCATCAAATCCGATATCCAGGGAAATATTACAGTATGTTATCGTCTCCTTCCCGTGAGCGCATCCGGCGAGCTCACCCGATTCCGCCAGAAAATCGACACTAAGGCCAAGGAGGGCCCCCAATTCAACACGCTCCAAGCCATTCTCCTTTCCGAAGTAACCCAAAAGAAGCGTACCGCCGCCGAGGGTCTCCTCTGGTGAGTCAGTCCTATCGTCGTCGCACCGATTCCACCTCTGTCTCAAACGCGAATTGGAACGACTGCAATACAGGTTGAAGAGAACCCTGGACCTTACAAACACGGCACTCAAGCGTAACTGGGCGGACCCCACTGAGGAGCTCAGCGTGAGCTTTAACAAGGCGTATGAGACCACTTTGAGTCCGTTTCACAGTTTCATTGTGCGGCCTGTGTTTAGTGTAAGTGTTCAGTTTCGGGAAAGAAGCAGAGGTTTGATTTGGGGCGGCAATGGATTCTAGATGGCTATGAAGGCGTGCCCGACGCGTGCAGATTTCTATGCCAAGCTGGGCGTAGAAAGCGATGCGTCCAAGGCCCAGTTTGTTGAGTGGTTAGGCGGATTGGACAAGGTGGTTACGATTTTGGTGAGTTTCCTTGTAGTAGACGTCCCTCGCGTTCGTGGTGGGCTAATTGTCTTCCACAATGAACCAGAACGAGTTGTACATCAAGGAGGGGGTTGACAAGGACATTTGGGCTCGCAAGTGAACAGCTGGCGGGTGGACAATGCAGGGTCATTGAAACTGGTACCCTGATAATTCATGCTTTTTTTGAGGCCTTTTCGATTGTTTGAATGATAAATTGGGATATTTTTCATGAAAACTTGATTCTTGAGATCAATTCTCTTTTCTACTTTATAGTTTAAAATAACTTAAGTTAAAAACTACGAAAGAAACAGTTAATTCATGAAGGAATAATGGAAACTAAATTGGTACCTCAAATGTTTGGCCCCTCTGCGCTACATTGTACTTGTAAGTATTGCAGTCTTGATCCTACAGCTTTTGCATGTAAGAATATTATTTTAGTTGTAGTGAACTTAGTCATGTAATCTGACATCTGGATCTCGCATTGGATGCTTCACCGTACACCTGTGGTTGCACTTGCAATTGATATTTACTGATAACCCACTTTTCCAGCTTTGCCATCCCACAGGACAGGCCTATTTCACCCTGTTTCACATTTTTAGTTTGCTTCTACTCAAGGATTCTATTTTATTACCATTTTGATGGAACAATGCTGAAATGATGTGGACTGTACTAAACAAGTTTAGATTGCAGTATCTGCAAACTTCCTCACTCTTTCCCTCCGTAATAATGCACTGTAGCCAAATTAAATGTAGATAGGAATTGCTTGTTGTAAAATCTTCACAGTGGGAGGTCATTTCAAAAATGCAATGATAAATTAACCACACCAGTATACATGTCCCCATTTCTTCCAAAACTGACCAAGGACTGGCAGTACCATCTCACGCAATTGAACTAATGGCCCGACCTCCATTCTTGTCAGTATAAGAATGGATTGTGCCCACTGTTAGAAAAAAGGATGGAACAGCAAACTACAGTGTATAACATGTTATATCATGTCCTCCATTAGAGGAGCTGCATGGGTTAAAGACAGCTTTTGCTGGGTTGGGCTCGGGTACTCCACCGCACTGCTTACTGGCAGGACCCATTACACCATATCAGCAAACGCACCTCAGTCTTGCGTGGCCAGTGCGGACGAGCGGCTCGCGCCCCACTCGCCGCGTCAGGGTGGCCCAGCATGTTGTTCCATGGACGCCGCCAACCGAAATGTCGCTCAAACGGAAGCTCGTGCCCGCATACTCCTCAGAGTCAGAGACCGAGGCAGAGACAGAGACAGGGGCACAGGCACAGGCAGCGGCAGACAATGTCGCCGCGCAGACCGAAACCGCAGCAAACCCGGTCCAGGCAAAGAAAAAGAAGCTGCCCGCGCCCGTGCTGCCGGATGCCACAGCCAATAAGTACAAGGAAAAGGGTACGTCCGCCTCTTGCACCCATCAAACCATTGGAGCCCTTCGGTGAACCAAATGCGCAGTCCAACAACGTCTGGCCCATCGGTCTGGGGTCGCGAAACACGTGGAATTCATTCCTGGGAACTGGTCCACCATTGTCTATGTAGCATGTGAGGCCCTTTATTTCCCGGATTTCGCTCACATCGTGAACCTGAACCCAACCTTCAAGTTTCGCCCTCGCAGGAACTGTCACGCGTCATAAGCGAATCCTTGGATTCAGCCCAACTGCATTATCCTGATTTGAAGCTCATGAAAGTATCTCATTCGGACTCTTCGCCCAATTCCATAGACGGAAGCCCATCTATGCTTCACATAAGCTGTTCTCGCACCGTTTTCCTTAAAGAATTTCAGATATCGAGGTTTATAGATTTGCTTCGGTCTCGCTTGCGCTTGCACAAAAGGTGATAAAGGGGACACCCTATCGAATTTCTCACTTCATTTCTCTGAATGGCAATAGTTTTACTGTCTCGCTGCAAGAATTCAATTCATACATCAACGATGACGGGTCCAAAACATTTTTGAGCATGGATGTTGGTGCCGGTGCAAACGAGGTAAACCCTCACTTGCCCTTCTTTGTTCCAACCACACTCAAAGAGGAAAATGTACAATAGCTAACAGACTTGACATCCGACGTGAACCGAGTGCTGAAAGAATTTTCACAACCAGAGTTTTACGAGGTGAGCTTCTGCGTCGCTTCGTCTCACGGAAAGAACATTGAATCAAATTGCCAGAAACCGGAATTCCACGCGAGCATTGGATACTTTGTCAACGACCATTCGCCTGAAGTGGAATCGTTATCAGGCAAAGAGTGCCCATCCGCTCCGAAGTTGAACATGTTGGATCTACAGCTTCCGTTGGATTCAAACCCTCACGCACCAAAACGGCTTCAAAACCAGTTACGCGAGCAGTTTTCAGCCTCGCGCATTCCTTCCCAGTTTGCATCTTTTACTGTGCGAAAAGTGTCATGTAAGACGGGAAATCAAGTCTTTCATATTCCCCTTGCTTAGGATCAAAGCCATATTTCAAGTATTTGATAGAGTGTATCTCTTCTAGGGTCATAGAATGAAATCAAAACTCAAAAAAAGTAAAATCTGGAAGGTAGCTTTGACTCCCCAATCGTGAACAACTATTCCTTTTGCCTAAGAGACGTGATGCTTGCTTTAATGTTGGATGTGATGCCCGTAGCGGCGACAAAAGCTTCTTTTGCAGCAGCTTCCTTGGTTTCAAGTTCTGAAGGTGAGATGACGTCCGGGAAGTTAAGAACTCCTGATGTTCTCAATTTCACCCTGTATCATGCGTCAAGTCAGAAAATTCAAAATCGAACCGAAAAAAAACAAACGTACCAATGATCCCTGTTCGCTTGCAGCGTCCCAAGAATGTGCGGAACCTCTGTATACTTGTTGACAGCCTCAAAAAGGGGGAGCAATACGTAATCCATAAACCCGATCTGACTTGACGGCACGTTGACGTTGTCGCGATCCATGAAGGGGCTCACGGGCAGACCGAGGCTCTTTTCCATATCGCCTTGCCGCATGAACTCTTCCAGCACCAGTTTACACCAGCGGAAGCAAATACTCCATTCTTTGGTTGGATTCGAAACGTCTGCGCATTTCATGAGGATTTTGAGGAGGATGATGCGGTCTTCGCGGGATTCTTTTGGATCAAAAGTTTGCGCAATCTGTTCATTTTGAGAGCGTTGGAAAAAATGAGACCAGATGCGTTGGTAGCGCTGGAACTCTCACCTTGTTCTTGAAGGATGCCAAGAGACCAAAATGTTGTGATAAATCTATTGTATGCAGCGACAAATTTTAAATAAAATGCGATGCAAACAGTTGTGTGGATTACAAACTCACCAGTCGCAAGGACCATTTCAATCACCGTCTCTCGCATTTGCTTGAATTCCGGACGCGGAAGTTGACCCAGAAAGTCCAACTCGGGGCGGCTCATGAAGGAAAACGCGGTCGCGAGGTGATGATTTTCAAGTATCGACTTGTCATTATACAGGATGGCACGAACATCGTACGTTGTTGACAGGAAATTGTTCCCGACTCCCGGATGATCCACATCGTGGATGATGGCCGCGATGTAAATGCAGAGCAGTTCGGCCTCTCCAACCACGTTGGAAATTTTATCAAGTTGAGCAAGATGCGCGATACAATGTAATACATCCGTTGCATGAGTTGCATTGTGAACTATGTAACGATTGTCAGCCTCAACAACAACTTACAAACTGAGAGGGAAAACATACAGGGAAGATCGGCATGATACGCTGTCTCAATCGTAGCTACAAATTTCCAAAACTTTTCGTGAGAAATATCAAAGTGGCTAAACAAGTCTGCCCGCTCAAACAGGTATCCCGTCAACACACACAATGGATGATTCTCAGCGGCATCCACAAAATCGAAAATCTTCCAATTGTATAAATCGACTGTTGACATGATGGAAGCCATGGTGGGTGCAGTTACAATTTCATTGAATTGGTCAATGGATATGCTCGGTGAAAAGAGCAAGGCGCGATTCGAGTTCGAGCGGTTGACACGGAAAGACTGTCGATGATGACCCTTTTTTGCGATAATATTCGGTGGTCCACTCACGGAGCCATCGGACGACGAAGGGGAATGCTGAGTGTCGCTCGTGATCCGAGGCAGCGAGACAAGAGCGGACGACCCCGTTACTTTTTCTACTGCTGCATTGGGATCTTTCACATCCCCTGTTGCCAGTTTGTCGGGACGATCTCCGAGCGGTCCCTCCTTTTTACTAGACTGAATGGTCGGCATGCCTATTGCGCTTGACCGTCTTCTGTTGCCACCAGTACCAACCTTTCTCAAAGCACCACCCACGCGTTTCCGAGGAGCGATTTCGCTAAACAGCCATGCCTGATGGAATCAAGGATTATTACACGATCATAACTTTCAAAAAAGAGTCACCTCTTGTTCATTGTCCATAAAGTCAGTCAATTGATTTTCCAAATCTGGTGTCAAGATATTGGTGCTTCCAAGCAACTGAACCACTTGATCCAGAAGCCCCAAAATTTGAGGATTGACGTTTGGATCCGCCAGGATGGACTTCAAAATGAGCACGCTCTTTTCCAGCGGCGAATCAAAGTCGGCTGCTTTGTTATTGAAAGTCTTTTGAAGTCCCTTGAGCTGATTCGTCAATTTTGAATTCGCCTTGAGCATTTCGACCCCATAAACGAACTGATACCGCGAAAATGTTTCCGTTTCGCGGGAACAGTATGCTACCATCAGTGTCACCAAAAGTAAAATGACGAAACTTTTCGAGACGGAGGGAAACGTCATTGGCGAGCCCTCCAGCATGGGTGACCCTGTCATTGTCGTCAAGTGGCCAAACATTCCATAAAAGACGACAACAACAAAGATTCCAGAAGTCAATGCGTAAGTAAACCTCAACCGAAGCAAATTGATACATGCAATTACAAGATAAAGTTGCAGCGTAGACACGTTTGCAATGCTAGTGTTTGGCTGAACCATGTAAAACCGTAAAAACAGGCCAATAATGGACGTTGCTAGAAAGTAGAAGCTGTTGATTCCGTGAAACAGGCGAACAAAAAGCAGTGGCTTGAGAATAAAGGACATTGAAATGGCTACTCCAAACGGCATCAAAATCCCCAAAATTAAGAAGGCAATATCCTTAGATACGTTATAATCATCACAAATGCTATCAGGATCACATATCGACCTGAACTGGCACGTGAATAGAAGAACGAAAGCAAACAAGCGCGTACCAGAAAATAGTCAAGTTCAAACCAATGGGCACCACTTTGTCCACATCAATTACTTTACTTTGAGTACCACTGGCAATAAAATACGCATAGTAGCACATCATAACCGTTGTTATGACACTGATGTTGTAACGCCACCATGACAAGCTCTTTTCAACAAAATACACCTCGAATTCCCTTTCAAAGGCCGCGTCCAAAAAACTGAGAGTATATGGATTCACTTTTTCGGTTCGTGTTGCTTTATCAATATCGTCTGTGATTCCCCTATAGCTAGTGCTGGAATGCGACAGTGATAGGGTTTTGTAAAACTTGTCCGATGTCGCGATGCTATCCGCCCGCGCCACATGGCGAGTTGAGTTTTCTGGCGGGGTCCTCTGTTGTTTGATGGTATTTTTTGATTGACCCGCTGAAATGGGGATTAAAAATAGTGACTTCACGAAGGAAAAGGTTACCCTCTGACAATATTGTGCTTTTCAGAACAGAGCCCCTGTTCAAATCGGACGCTTCTGACTGTCTTACTTTCTGAATGTCGGTTTTACTCTCAGGAGGAGTAGCCAAGAGCGAGTTCCTTCTTCCAGTTTCACGCTTATTGTTCAAACTTTGAGCCGCACGAAGCGGCAAAGGCTGCGGAATCAGTGGCCCTCCACCTAGTGAGACCTGTGGCTGGACTAGGCGAACATCCAGCGACTTTCTACGGTCGGTGTTTGTCACGGACGCGCGACTTGTCATATTTTGTTTCAGCGTCACGGTGACAGACGCGACGTGTAGTAGAGTGTGATGGCGCTCCTGTGTTTCAGCTGACGTCCTTCGCGAGAGATTTGCTGAAGCCGCCGTTGCCGTTGGGTTGAGACTTGCGAGTCAGCGTTCAGATTCCAACGCGTGTGAAGACGAAAGGGCGCGAGCGGCTCGGCGGGGGACGCAGCGACGAGACGGGGCCCTTGTCTGCGACGGGCTGACAATTTCCTTGGGTGGGGTCGGGTGGCAGACAAAAACACGAGCCGAGGCAGCAAGGACGGCCAAAGACGGCGATGCCCCCTCCGCTGCTGCTGCTGCCGCGCCTTCGCCGCGCTGGCCTCGCCTCGCTTGGCACCGGCGCATTGGCCGCGGCGGCGTACTTCGAGTACGCCTCCCCAGTGCGAGCGATCGCCGCGCTGGAGGACACGCCGGACAGCTTCCAAGTCGCCGTCCGCGACCTCGGCGCCGAGCGCAAGCAAGCGAGTGCGCCCGTGCCGACGTGGGCGCTGTACTCCCGCTCCGTCGATTACGCAACGCTCGGCGTGGCTCCGTCCGACCTCGTCCGATTCACTCGCCGCGTCTTCGGGAGCAAGTGGTACGCGCCAGAGCGCTTTCTGTCCCAGACAAGGGAGGATGTCAAGGCGCTTCAGGTCGCAGAGAACGAGACTTTCGGAAACATGAAATGCGTGAAGCGATTTGGCTCCAACGAAGCGCTTTGGAGGTACGAACATCCGGACTTCAACTTTGCTCTCTTCTTTGGGGCTTATGCGTCGTCTCTCTGCTTGGGATTTGTGGAGATGAAAGGGGATCCGGCGGAGGACAGAGGGTCGCGGGTCTTATTGCCGCTTCTGTTGGAAGACGCAAGCCGCAAGGAAAAGAAAGAATAAAGGGGCAGAAGATAGACAGACGTCAGAATTCCTCAGCAAGCTTCTTCATTTCTTGCATGCAGTATATTGCTTCTGCTTGGCTTTTGCGGCCCATACCGCACGGTGTAGCAACTCCTTCAATTGTGACATTTTTTGGCGTGAACTGTTGAGCCTCCTTCAATCTTTTCACATTGTTATCGTGACTATCGTGGAAGACAAGTCCTAAGTACAGTTGCGTGGTGGAAGGAAGTTGCAAGCCCTTCAACGGAGCAAACTGTGACGACTCAGTTGACTCCGTGAAAGGAATGTGTAGCCAGGAGAGAGAGCGCTTCTTTGAATTCAGGCGAGACACAATTGCATTGGCAAGGATTACGGTTGGTGTCACGTCAGGAGGTGTAACAATGCGAGTGTCGTTTGGAGACCCGTAACAGAGGTGAAGACCCGTCGGCACGTCCTCTGGAAAGCCGCAGATAGTGGCAGCAATAGAGAATGAAAAGAGCCAAGCGAAAATAGAGGCAATGAACGCGTTGAGGCCAATGCCAAGCGCCGGAACCGAAGTGTAAATTTTGGACACCGTCACGTTCTCAACAGCACATTCAATCTGCACTGCTAAGAGGCCAGGATATTCCTCCACTGCCTCATTGACTTCCGAAATCAGCGCATCGCGAAGTGGCCCTATCGCGTTGAAGCCATGGAAGGGCATGTCGTAGGTGGGGAAACTGATCGAGATGGGGCTCGCGATACACATTTGATACTTCACGGAATGCCCAAAAACACTTTTCATCGCCTTCAGGTAACTCGGCATGCTGCGCTTCAAATCGGAACAATATCCGAGCTCACCCAGCTTGATGACATACTGCTGCCCGCGTTTGATGCTGAGCGACAACGTCTTCTCCGTGGACGGGTCTCCGGGATGCTTGAACGCGTTGTCCACTTCGACAGCCGTCACAGCCGAATTGCCCGCGAGCCGCTTCGGCAGGTGTTCAATCCAATACTTTCGCTCGCCGGTTTCCCCGTCGGGAGCATAACTGAGCGTGTCCTTGAGGCACCGAAGAGACTGTGTGAACGCCTCATCCGCGCTTTCGAACGGCAGCGAGCCAACAAGGTACGTTTTCATTGCCGGGATTCGATAGAAATTCTGAATGCATCTACTGGAAGAAGAACCAACCTGAAAATAGTCTATTCTTCTGTCTCCGCGTCCAATTCCATCCACTGCTTAACAAACTGCTCGTAAACTTGCATCCGATGATCTTCAACGCGACAGCGTGCCAACTCTTTTGCACTCATCCACCGTGAACGTGAAACCCGATCATGTCCCACCAACACCTTCCTCTCCACCTCAAACCCATTTGCAGTCTCAAACAATACATATGTTCCACAATACTGGTAGAGAGCAGAAGCGCCAGCTATTTGGTCTCCAATTTGTCCCAAGGTGATCAAGGTTGACAACCCAGCATACTGGGACACAGATTCTGTCTTTTTAGCTTCTTCAGCAGCATATTGAATGGCCTGAAAAGACATGGGCACAGGATCGCCTTTGTTCACAATTGTAACAAAGCGCTCTTCAAGCGCATGCTTTGTGAGGAACTGGGCAGTGTCCGAACCAAACGAAGGCGGCGATCCGAATCCAATGGAATGAGTCGATTTGTACTGCGCATCGGAATGCATCAAGAGATAGAGAGCGTGAAGAGTGTGAGCCAAAGCGCCGCCCAAGCTGTGACCAGCAAACACAATGGTTGCATGGTTCGCCAAATCCGTTCTCACCAAGTTCATCACTTCCTGGCAGATCGCCAGGTACCCCGAGTGGAAATTGCATTCATCAAATCGCTCAGGCGCGATGGTCAAGTTCGTGCCCCAATTGGCAACGCTCATGGGCTCTGTTCCGCGAAACACGACGTAAGCCACATTATTCGATACAAAGACGCAGAATAGAATATTGCGCTGCTTGATGGTGTATGCTTTAAAGGCTGAGGCGTTACCGTTGTAATTGCTGTTTACTTTATCGACCATTGAGTCCGCAAATGTATACACAGCTGAAGAGTACTTGGCGGCAGTCTGCCTCATTGCATGGCTTAGCTTGACATTTGCTTGGTATGACCGCTCAAAGGTGAAGAACACTTCGACTCCAATCGATGCTGACGCCGCCAGCGCCTCGGGATTATTCATCAAATCTACGCAAAGAATCGCCCGAGCATTCACAACACACGAAGATTCCATGCCACCGTCTGAATCAGGATCGTGAAAGTTTTTCAGGCAATGGATGCACTGTTTCATTGTGCTCCATGTCAAGAAGTTGGAGCAACACGATGGCATCCTCATCAATCCAGGAGGCGAAATCAGGGAATGCTCCTGGTAAGAGCAGCCTACTGTCGACCTGGCCCTTCCAATCAATTGACCAATTATCGTACTTGCAAGATGCTGATTCTTTGCGACAATGTTGATCCACTGATCAATGAATTGATCATGCGCACTCTCCAATTGACGCATTTGGTCAAGCCGTATCGTTAAATTCAGCTGCGACGCCTTGACGCTGAAGGAAAAGTCTTCTTCAAATTTCTTGAAGTGGGCACGCACTCTGGTCAACACTGTCGAGATTTGGACTGCAGAAACGTTTTAATAACGTAACATTATACGTTCATGCGCGCTTACCACCAGACTTCCCGATGGAGCTGATTTCCCGCTGGACTTCAGTCCAAGTGCCCATTTCGACTGCGAATTGCGAAAAGTCGAGTCCCAACAATCCACCTTCATTCAGCTGCCGTTGCTCCTCGTAGCTCCTGTATAATTGCATACCGCCGTATGCCAAGAGGCCCACCCCGACTGTCGCGACAACAGCAATCCCGACGACAGCACCCGAGCTCAACACAGTACCTGCAGCAATTTCTCCAGCCGCTCCACCAGCGGCTCCACCCGCAGCCGCTTCAGTAGAAGAAGTAAAGGCGCCCGAGATGGCACTGGCAGCCGTCGCAAGACCACCGACGATCATGTTCTTCGCAGTGAGGGCGTCCTCCCGAAAAACCTTGAAGCCCACTTCTAAACATTTTTCCAGCAGATCAGGCTTGAGAACAAGCTCCAGGAACTTGTACGCAGCTTCAGCTTCAACTAGAGCCACACCCGCACCTTCTTTCGACTCAGCATCTGAATCTTTCTTTTTCTTGGTCAAGATTCCAGCCAGGGTCTTTCTCGTCGTTCTCGGACTCATTGGTGGCACAGAAGCCCCCGAAATTGCCGTAGAGGGGTTGCCAGATTTAGCTGCCATTGCACTCTCCTGAACGACGCGATGATACTCCATCATCTCCTCCTTCAGCTTCCCAGCAACCACACACCACGCTTCCTCCATTCCGCGACACCTGCCCAGCCGGTAGTCCACCATAACTTTGCACTCCGCCACGCGAGTGCCATAGCTGTCGTCCTCGAGCGCGCGCACAAGCAGGTGCATCGCCTGGCCCTTGTATGCCACGTACTCGAGCCAAAAACGCTCGCGCAGTGTGACCCACTGTAGAAGCATTTCAGGAAGCGATAGGTCCGGATTAAGGCGCATGTTGGTTTCGGGGAAGTCCATCACGCTTTGCAGTTTGGCGAGCTCGGATTCGTTGACGATATCAATGCAGGAGATGCCCTGTCATTTTCGTTTTTGGCTGTTAGTCAAAGTATATAAGTGGGTACGTAACATGCCTTTGGGTGCAGCCCTGATTGTTTGAAAATGTCCCAATACGACGCGGCCTGCATCAAAGAATCTGACGAATTGACGGACGATACCTCTACGAGCCCAAGTTGCTTGAAATGACCAATAATGACACTCGGAAATTGTTCTTTCAGAGTCAAGATGCTCTTGATGACAGGAACATGGTACGGCTGAAACTGGAGCGAGTCAAATGCCTTCCTGAGCCGCTTGCTCAATTCATCCCGAATCATACCCTGAAGCACAATTGTGCTATTCGTGACCAGCATACCCAACGCGTCCGACTCCTTGCTCATAATGCCCGCCCGAATCGGTTCGAGCTTAGCGAGAACCCCATTTAACTCCTTCAAAAAGCTGTCAGCCATGGAGCGAGGCTCCTTCATGAAATAAGCCTCGGGCTTTTTGAGCAAAACACATGGGAGGCCTGCTGGTGAGGCCTTGAACTTTACAGCAATGTCTGCACGTTCTTTCGCGTCTACGCCAGCTTCCCATGTTTTTGCTGTCTCTACGGAGGCTTTTGTATATACAATCATGCTAGAGCCAGGGACCATGATTTCGGAACGAAGGATCGCGGCGAATGAAGTATCGCGTTCGGCCAGAACACTTTTGCATAAAATCACCTACATGCAGAAATAGTCGACATGAAGAGTCAGCAGGGATCAATTGCGAAAGCAATCGCACCTTTCCCTCCCGGGCATCGAGCATCTTCTTCATGACGCAACGCTGCAAAAACTCCAAGCCAGCCGAGCGATTCTCATAGAATCCAGGGAAATCGACGACCACGCGGTCCTTGGTCACATGTACAAATGGAAATAAAGTGCCGGACTCGTTGGAATGATACACCTTGCTGGCTATCAATGAATAATGACGAGATCAGCTTTCTTTCTAAGGCCCGACATGACACTACTAGAGATAAGAGGTGGATACCTGGATCATCAAATTCAATGGAGAGACCAACGAGCGAGCCCTTGACAAATCGTGGCACCTTGTTAGCAATCAAGTTGAGGGCAACGCTCTTGCCAACGCCGCTTCGTCCCACGAGAAACAGGGTCTCTTTCCCGTGGCAGTTCGGGCATGAGGTCGGGTATTGATCGAGTCTGTCCTGCTCAGCGATTGAGTAATCCAGTTATCGAATCCAACTCCAACTGACCAGGAAGACCGCAATCGCCTTCAAGACAACGTAGAATGCGGATGCGTTCGAAGGAGACGAAACGTCTGGCCACAGGCGCACGGAAGGTTGCGTGTCCATCGAATGCGCTGCGCAGAAGAGGCAATCCTTGGATTCTCCCTCCCGCGATGGGAGTGGAGGTGCTGGAAGTGGACGCTCTGCGGCAGAAGACCCGCGCTTGGAGGAGGTGGTGATAGTGGTGGTGGCACCACGGCTCTTGCTGCGGCCGCCAAAGGAGAACATTAAATATGCAGCTGGTGGCCCCCCTTCAATTTGATCAACTGTTTCTTTATTGATACCGTGAGGATGCAACAAAAGGCAGCGGTCATGGCGTGCGCCAGCAATGGTCTGACTCCATTGTCTGTAAGTCAAAATAAGTTTACAAATTATGTTCACAATCGCAATCTATTTCGACCGACGACATGGGCCCGGCCATCGAGTGCATCTCAACTCTCGACCAATTGTGACACTTGGCTCCCGACCAACAGTAAAGAGGGTCACGTACAAACTTCTATTAAAAGGGCTAATACAATCTAATCATCCTGGCAAACTAAAAGGGTAAAAAATATCATCTGGTAGCAAGGGCACTAGCCGCGGCGCCGGCGGCACAAAAGGACTTGCCGCCAGTCCCACATCCATAAAGGAAACTGCAGCCTTAACGCGAAACCTTTGTTTTCGATTCTGGTAGATACCGTTCACTGCCCGACAATCGTTTGGCGTCATGCAGCGGTATGAAAAGCTTCCCCATGTCTTGGTGACGCGTGCTGCCACAATGGCCGTTTGCGGGTTTGAGCTGACGCCCATTTTGGACGTGAGGAACTCAATCGTAAGAGACGTGAGCACGCTGGAGCAAGTTCCCGGGCTCGTGGGAGGCTTCGACTGTGTTTTTTGTGGGTGAGCGCGAAACACCCAAACCAAAAATTGCATCCACTTACGGCATCCCCAAGACTGCGCTGCAGAATCGGAACCCACTGTTCTACCACCTCTACACTGCTGTTACCCCACTTTCCCACTAGATTGATCAAATCCACTTTGCTCGCGCCTGCTGCCGCCCCCGCGACAGCTGCATAGGCAGCATCCCGAACGGTAGCACAGTCCTGCATGTCACTATAACTGAAATAAAGGGTGCATCCCGTCTCCACATCTTCTCCAAAGTTGACACCAAGCCGATCCGTGACCAGTCCTGTGCATCCAAGGAATCCACCCGAATAAACATCCCGCGGCAGTGTAAGCGCGTCCTTTTGGGAAGCAAAGTAGGCAACGGCGGGTATGGGCAGCTGTATGAGGCTGCCAAAGAGGACGGGCTTGCCAAGGATGTAGCCTGGGTTACCACTTTTGGGGACGGGTTGGACATTCGCCTGGCCATTCAAAACAAAACGTGATGAGTAGAGTGCCGTTATTTCGAAGGAGAAGGAGGGGTTACCGGTGACCATGCGATGGAAAACTTCTGCATAACGGCTGTGGCAGCATCTGAAAACTGAAATTGTCCGAATTGCGTGTTTGCAGACACTCCTGAGATCTGGATTGATCCGTTCTGTGTGGTATACGTAAAGTTGAACTGTAGACTGGTAATCACGTTGGAACAGGTTGCGGAAGTGGTATTCCAGTATGGAGTGATGGTAGAACAGGCTACTGTTGCACCTTGTAGGTTCATACAAGTGAGAGTCGCGAGTGAAATGTTTGTCGCAGCATTCTGGTTAGAACCAGTGTTAAGTCTTCTTGACGTGGTAACAGCGTAAGACTCAACTGCCACAAATTGGTACCCAGACAAATAATACGACACATCCAGCACAGACGCGCTTGTGCACAGAGCCGGAGCGAACCCGGCTGGCACTTGCCGAACGCACGCGTTTGATTCCGAAATCAAGTATTCTAAGAACAAAATTCAGGATATATGGATAAAGAAAAGACTGCAAAACTTACTCGCGGGATTCGAGTCATCGCATTCACCTGATGTCGAGACAGCCGGAAGCGGGAATGTCCCGTAGAGTGGCACGTCCGTGTATGCAACAACGAGCAGGTCGCCAATCTGAATTGATGCATAAAGAACCGAACTGAAGAACGTTTATCACTGTGTCTCACCGAATAATTGCGAAGCAGCACTGCAGGCTGAGTGGTTCCAGCGGATAATGGAATAGGCGAAACGACATCGTATGAGTTTGTTCCAAAGGAAAACGGTTTCATCTGAATTTGTGAAGAGAAGAAGCTGTCGGATTGATACCGAGATCCCGGATCGGAGTAAAAGTATCCCTTGAGCGGGCCTGATGCGGTCCAAGTTTGAATCGATGACACGTATAAACATACTCAACTGTTGTTGATGACAACGCAGAGCTGGTTTGAATCCAAGTCGTGTTCTGATTTCATGCCACTGTTTCCGAGTGGGTTCACAAGCGTGAGGAGGCCAGAGCATGTTTTGACGATGGAAGGGTTGTTGGAGGACTTCATGGACGCGTCCATGACGCACTTGTAGTTGCTACCCAAGATTCCATAGAGAGTTACGCAATCCGGGTCGCAGCAGCAGTTTACGTCGCATTCGTTTACTGTTAGGTCACATACACACGCGCTTAGGTCTGATCTTCATGCGTTACATTAAGCTCTTCATACAAGCACGCTAGGTACAACCTTCATTTGCTGTGTATATTGGAGGTAATGTCTCTGATATTTGAGCCTGTGCAACAAGTATGTTCGTCAGCTGTCAAAGCCTAGTGTCCAACTAACAACATCGTCCATTTTTACCAGTGTCCAGTTAATATAGGCAGCCCCTGATGGCAGTGGCGCATTCACTGTTAGCGTGCTCGTCAAGTTTGCCGTGGTGGTGGCGACTGGCGCAAGAACGCGTGGATGTAAACAAAGGTGCCGTCACGCGTACTTCCCTGACGCTGCTCACCTTGCAGGGCATGGGCGGCTCCCATCAGCTCCGCTAGCCACAGAACGAGGCTCATGGCTGGACCGGTACTGGGCAAGGAACGGGTGCGGTCGACGGTCTCTTTTTTCTGAGCGGCACTCCAGCCACCGGTCCCCACGTCGCCGCCTTTCCTGTCACTGACCGCCGCAACCGGATGCCTCCGCCGTTGTCCATGTCGGCGTCCTCCAACTCTGGGTCCTCGCTCGCGGCCTCGGCGTCCTCCCTCGCACCACCTTCCGCACTTTCGCAGCCGCAGTCGCCGCAGTCGCTGCCAACGCGCGCGGTCTCAAACAAGACGAAATGGAAGAAACCGAGTCAGCGCGAAAAGAAGGGCCTCGCACGCGCTTCAAACGCCTCCCTAAAACTCGAGGATCCTGAGCTCGCCCTCCAGGTACGCACTCGTCGGATCGGATGCGTCTGTTTAGGCTTTGTTTGGCGATTACACTTACTGATGGAATCTTATGGGAGTTGGGATGAGGGGTTGTAAATGGGTGGCTCAGTTGTTTGCTGGTCAGTCCACAACGGAAGACCAGGGTCATAAACAGTGGTACCCAGAAGGATCACCTCCTGTTGACAAAAGCATGGCGGACTCGACCTAGAGGGATACAGTTGCTGGACCACCCATTTGTTATCACACATCTCCATCCCAAGACCCCACTTTCTTTTAATAGCATCACCCGTGAGGCTTACGCACTACGGTTTTGGAATAGCTCGAAGCGAGTATGATTGTTGCCGGAGCCTCATCTTCGGCTACAGGAGCCCAAGTCAACAAGCGTGGCGAGATCTCCTTGAATCACCTGATCAACTTCTCATTCCCAGCTCGTGAAGCTCCTCAGGCTCCCGTTACTGCTGCATCTCGTCGTAAAAGAAGCTCCTACGTTGTCCCCTTCAACAAGGAAAAGTTCATCAATGCCAAGTGAGTCAATCGCCCGCTGCCTGGCGCCTCTAATTTTCATATCAGCTATCGATTCCTCATGAAGCCAGCTCCTTATACGACGCACTTGCGCAACCCTGACAGTCCTTTGCCTTGGAACCAGATTTTGGAAATCGTGATTCCTCATTTGTTGCACACTCAGCCCACGTGTCCCATTTGTCTGTTCCCACCAACGGCCCCTCGATCGAGTCGTTGTGGTCACGTGTTTTGCTATCCATGTTTGCTAAGGTACCTGGACTCAACTGCTGCAGGTGATTACGGCAACTGCCCGGTCTGCACCGAATACGTTTACAGCAAAGACGCGCGATGCGTATTGTATCACGGTGTGGAAGAATGGTCACAGGGATATAACGGTCATCTGGTGCTGATGAAGCGTGGATTGGTAAGTTCACCATTCTGCAATGGATAACCACCAACACTTTTCACGCAGACCTCAACCATCGCCCTCCCCAATACCTCTTACACCACCGTCACGCGCTCTCCGCCTCACAACTGTGCACCGCTCCAACCCTTCGCCCACCTCCTCCTCGCCACCAAGGAAAGCCACACGGCCCACCTTGGAGCCGACCGCACTGCCCTCGGCCGCCTCCTCAACGATCTCGCACAGGAAGAACGCGCGTACCGCGTCACGGCCGCCGCCACGGGCAACAAGCAGCACGCGGATCTCGCCACACAGGCGGCGACCGAGAAACGTTACGCGGACCTTGCACTAGGGAATGTTAAGCGCGCGCTCGAGGAGGCTGATGCTTCTTCTTGGGAGATGGATTATGAAGGGGATGGGGTGAACGTGGTGCCTGGCTATGTCCCTCCTAAAGAGGGGAGTCGAGCGCGGAAGGGGAGCCGGAACCGCGTAGGTGGGGTCGACGGGAGAAAGAGGTCGCCTGTTCGTGCTGTGGAGGGAGAGAACGCGCCGGGATTCGGGGAGCCGCGGGGTCGGAGTGTGAGCCCATCAGAAAACGGGAAGCAGGCCGTAAACTTAAGGACGGGACAACCCTCGGCGGAATATTACTACTTTTATCAAGCGCACGATGGGCAGCACATGTACTTGCATCCACTGGACATCAAGATTTTGAAGCAAGAGTTTCAGGAATATGACAAGTTTCCCAATGAGATTGTTGGGAAGGTTCTGCACGTGCAGGAGTCAACTATGACAGAGGATCTACGCAAGCGATGCAAGTATCTGGGGCATTTGCCGTTGTCTTGTGATGTTAACTTCTGCGAGATGGATTTGTCGTCCGTTGTGTCGGCAGAGACTTTGAAGCTGTTTGAAAGTGAGAGTGGTGTCTATCGCTAACCTAAACTGACCTTCTCCATCGAAACACAGAGGAACTTACGCAACGCGCGAAAGCACACGAAACCAAGAAGGAGAAAGAATCACTCTCCGTGAAAGACAAAGCCCCTGAATTTGAAACGGCCTCCATCACCTCTTCCTCATACCGGTCTTCACCCCGCCTCGAAAGCACCTCGCCAAATCAAGGCTTCTCCAGCTCATGGGAAGATCCTTCCTTATTCGACAGTCTCTTTCCCGCAGCCGTGCCCGACCGCAGCAGCAGCGAAGACACCCATAACATCCACCTCACGGTCCCCAGTGGCGCATGGGGCCTCGCCGCCCGCACCAGCACAAGTAGCTTCGCCAGCGCCGCAGCGAAGAGCAGCGGCAAGCCCGTCTCCTTTCTCCCACGGCGCGGGAGCCGCTTCGCGACCCTCAACACTGACGCCATGAGCGACGACGAGGTGCGTGAGTACCGCTTCCACGAGGAGGCATGGGTGTGCGACTTTGCTATTGAAGAGGACCCGCTAGATGGGTCGGGCGAAGTGGGCCTCAATGCGAGCAAGGGAAAGAAGAGCAAGAAAAAGAAAGGGGTTGTGCTCGTGAGCAATGGAGGTAAACGCGGAGGACTGTGAATAGGCTTTAAGACTTGGTTTTGGAAACGCCGTTGTGTGAATAAACCTGGTCTGGTATAAACGGAATCTTTATTTTCGATTTCCCTTCTTAACAGAAGTTGTTGTTTTCTTTGCACCCAGAGCCACTAAGAGACTGCTACTCTTCGTCACTGTCGTGGTCGTTGTCAGGGTTGAGGTGGTCGTCGTTCTAGGGTTTTGAAACAGACACTATGGGCGACGCGTCCCTCAGTGTCGCATGTGTGAAATTTAAGTCTTCGCAGGACATACCTGTTTATATCTGTTGGACCAAATTTTTTGGACAGTCCATTTTGCACCAGAAGAATCCGTTAGTTGCCCTTCTTGCGTATTGCACCTGGGTTGCAAAAGGCGTTAACTCGACAGAGTGCTGGTTCAAAGGAATACTGACATGTCGCCTGATTGCGAACACCACAAAGGGACGGACATGATTAGCGGCTGTAAGAACGAAGTTGGTGCACTCACCAATTTCGCCTCCAACGTCAGAATTCGGGTCGTACCACGCCATGGGCGCAACAATGTCAGCTCCAAGAACCACATTGATGGCCCCGTCCGTCACAACCTCGGTCAACTCATGCGAGATAACACTGCAGAGGTTCTGAAATGGATTCCCAATCCCACAGCCGCCAAAGCAAGTCCCACTTTGGTCTGGATAAACCACGTAATACAAGTATGGCGTTTTTAGTATGCCCAGTTTCTTGATATCGATTGTCCCATGGTAACCGCAGAAATCGCTGCAGCTGTTGAGACCTTGCTGTGTGACGACCACACCAGGCTGAAGATAAACCGAGTAGGCAGAGTTTGGGTTGGGGGATATGATGCGACTCTTGATGAGGCCAAGGAGGTATGTCTGCACCATCTCGTCCGTCACTTTCATTTTGTTGACGATACTGTTTTTCGTTTCCACAAAAGATGTGACAAAGGAGCCGTATCCAATGGTCATTCCTGGAACGCTGTACTCTGCGCTCACCAAGTCAAACAAAGGCGACCGAACAAGAAATTTGATGAAGATATTGGTTTCAGACTGGTAGGTCACGTTTCGGCCCAAGAAGATGTTCGTTCTGATTTGCCTTCGGTGTTAGCTGTTCAGCTGTCCATGGGACGAGAGGACTCACACTTGAACCGATGTCAACAAGGGTCCTCCAAAATATTGCAGATAGTAGCTGCTTCCTGTCGAAATGGAGCTGAAGGAACTGCGGGATTTGCGGATGCGTGCAATATTTCGATCGCTGTAGGGAACATCTGTCGTTGCGCCCAAAGTAGGTTTTTGGGACGCACTCTTGTGTTTCCTTGTTTTCTTGATTGGGCGCTTGAATTTCGCCGGTCTTTTACGGCGCTTTGTTTTGTGCCGTCGTTCCAATTGAGAGTCTAGTGGAAACGCGCTTCCAACAGCATCCTTCTGTTCATGTTCGGAAATCGCCTTCCCAATGACCTGTTTGTTACAAAGAGCCAGCGCGACGCATGCGAGCAGGAAGAGAGTTGCAGCTATTCGTCTGGCGAGCATCCATGGAAGTTGCAATGACGGCCGATTGAAAATTGTCAGATATGTTTCTTCCTTTTCCTTCTTGAATACTTCTTGCCACAACAATGATACTTCTTGCTGCAACAATACAGTTTATTTATTTACGCGAAATATATGCAATCGTCGTGTCTCATACTGATGGGTATTGGGCAATGCACTACAATTTATGAAATCAGCGAAGTTACGACCACATCAATACAAAAAGGGGGGCCGCACCTGTTTTAATGAATTACTCCAGATCTTTTGAACGACCCACTTTTTGCCATTCTTGTCCGTCATGTTGGCTTGTTGCGCATTGCAGCTGCCACCAATAGCGGGTAAATGGGTAGTTATTATAAATAATCGGCTCAGCTTACATGTCCGCTATTTCTCCACTGGTTGCATCGTACCAGGCAAGTGGAGCCTCAACGCGTGAAGCCAGACTCACTGCTGGGTCTGTGATAGCTTCCGTCAGCTCACTGTAACCTACTTTTAATCAAATTCGCACTAGACTACTGCTCTCACGAAAACTCAACTGTGAGCTGACACTGCAAAGGTTTTCGAATGGTGTGCCATTTCCGCATCCTGCTCAATGCGTTTGAACGAGTTTCACACATCCGCGACTTCTTTACCTCCATTGCATTTCCCAGTCTGATCCGGAAATACTGCATAATAAAGGTATAGTACTTTACCCTTTGTTTGCACCGATATGTCCATCGTACCGTGAAAGGCACAAAACGATACGCAAGATTGAACCCCTTTCTGTGTCAGCACCACTCCGGGTGGAAAATAGATGGGGTAGTAGGAGTTTTTATTCGGCTTGATGGCATTGGCCTTGAGAAGGGATCTAAAAGACTTTCAATGTGGCTTCTAGATCAACGAACAGAAAACTCACAGCAAGTAAGCTTGTACATCCGTGTCATCGAATTGCTGTCGGTTTGTGTAAGTTTTGTTTGTTTCTAGACGGGTAGACTTGACGCTGCCGTATCCAATCTTGGTTGAATTTGTGCTGTATTCTTTGGCTGGAGTGTGTTCAGAAGTCAAGTCAATCCCGAGGCCAATGACATACTGAGAATATCCATGTGGCTGCTCTTGACGAGAAACTTGTAAAATGCAGTGATTGAGGACTGGTTCAGAACAGCTTTGCCCAGAAAGATTGGATTCCTGTCAAGGGAAGGTCGCACTCAGCGCCCTGCGTTCGCACATAACGAAGCATATGAGAACGCACACTTCCACTTTGGCAATGACGGGGCCTCCATAATAGAGCACGGAATACGCGCTCCCAGAATTCACGACAAGGGCCATGTTTTTTAAGTCCAACGTAGCATTCGTGGACGCATTGGATGCGAGGATAAAAGAGGCTGCGTCCGTCGTGGTTGTGACAGTTTGTGCGACAGTGGCAGTGGCAAGGGATGTTGGCGAGTAGCTCTTGGCCCGCCGCAGGATCCCTTGGCCAGAGATGGACGCGGAATGCGTTGCATGAGTCACGGTTGCCAGTGGCGCGGCTGTTGTGATTGCACACAGCGATGCCACGAGAAACAGTAATACCACCGCGCGTCGTGTCCCGGGCATGGAAAACGGCAGGCAGCGCCTTCGCAGAAGAGTTCGGTCGATGGTGGGATGTTGTGCAGTGAAAGCGCGAGGACTCGACACATTCTTGGCGGACGGGACACCATGGACCTTCAGGCGGGCTGTCACGACAGCTTGTGTTTTGACAAGGGGGTCGACTTCGCCGAAATTTCGATAATAATTTTTTTTGAGTGGGGAAGTGCACCAAGCAAGGGTTGGAGAGTGATTGAATTCAAGGTTACGAAAAGACAGAGACTACCGCATTGACGCTTCCTCTTCATTTGGACTATTTTGCGCGCCCTTCCTCTGGCAGAACCCTAGTCATGACATTGCTGGTCCGAGGACAACCGCCTGTCGATACAGTGCTTCCTGCGCGCTCCGGATCAGCAACCACACCAGCCGCAATTTTCACCGAATTATTTGACACAGTTCTCGCACGCTCCACACGGCCTTTCTTTCGCTTCAACTCGGTCACACGCTCAACATGCAATGCCCACTTCATCTTCAGCTGCCAAAACACATACACCCCAGGCATCAAGATACTCAACGTGTTGAGCACCGCATATGCATTCCAACTCTCCATCTGCGTCCAATCTGCGTTTGCAATGACATACGTGTTGGCGTCCGTGATGCATTGCCATATGAGCAGCAAGACAGCGCTCGAGGCGCCGTAGCGGCTCAGAACCTCGAGATACCGCGCGTCTGGCGAGTTGGTAGTCTCGCGCGCGCGGTAAAGGTAGCGGGCATAACAGAGGATGACGAAGAGGGAGAGGGCGGTGAGGAGGAAGGTTGTGCAGACGATAAGGGCTTGCATGGCCTTGTAGGCAGGTTGAGTCGCGTTCGCGTATCCGGAGCCGTCGGTGTTGCAAGAAATGTCGAGAGCGGTGGCGGTGAATTGGAGTACAGTGAAAAGGAGAACAAGGAAATTGCAGAAGCGTGCGTAGTATGGATAGACGAGCTGGATGATGGGTTTTCCCAGCACCCAGGTGAAAGCCATCATTAGAGAGGTGAGTGTGGCTAAACACAGGTCGTAAGCTGCATAGCCGAGTACATCTTCAAACGGTGTAGGTGCTACGTAAAAGGCGTAGTAAAGACATCCAGAACCGCCGTGACATATGATCATGAAAAATATCAATCTGTTTGCGGGCCTCAACGCGGTCGTTTTCAGAGTTAGTGACGGTTGCGTCTTGGATTGTGTGTCGTGTCTTTCTATCCAGCCAATCAACGCCAACAGACCAAGCATTTGAGTGACCGCCAGAGACGCCGTTGTCCACGCGAGCGCCTGATACAAGGGGATTTGTTGGTTGGAGAAGAAGGCGAGGATGTCCTCTGTTGCGTTGGCTGAGACGTTCATGGTCCCTTTGTTCGAGGGGAAACTGAAGGGACCAGGCGCGAAAAGTTTTATGCCACCAACGTCGACGGACGCACCGCCGCTTCCAGATGGCCTCGTCTCCGGACACGCGCCTCCGCAGCGCGACAGCCTCGTTGTCTCGACGCCACTGCGCCTGTTTGCGTTGCATTCGAACGCGAATTCAGGCGACGACGACGGCGACCCGCACGAGGAGGACGGGGACGCGGGGGCTGACGCCGGGCAGGAGAGAGAGGAGGTGGACGCGGCGTCGGAGGACGACGGCGACGACGGCGAGGGCGAAGGTGCGCGGGGGAGGGAGCTCGCAAACACGTCGTCGGCGGCGGATGCCCGCGAAGAGGTGCTTGTGGAGGAGGCTGACCGCGTGCTCGCGGACGGGGAGAGGGAGCACGCCACCGTGCGCGAGCTGCAGGACGTGAGTTTGCGTGGTCTCTCGTTCGGAGTAACCCGATGGCACGGAAAATAGGCAATCAACGTGGCCAGGCCTTTCGGTCTCAAGATCTGGAAGGGCGCCCTTTACAAGAAGCATCGCTCCATCCAAGCAATCACGGAGAATGCAATCCACCAAGACCCAAACGAAGACTCGGACTCCGCTTCATCGCAGTACATTGAGCTTGGAAACATGCTCTGGCTCTTTATCTTTGGGTGGTGGCTGGCGGGAGTGTATGGGGTACTGGCTCTTGTCATGCTCTCGATCGCGTTCGTTGGGTGGTGCGGCGTCAGGGCCCTTGCATTTTACGCTTCATTCGCGTCAGGACGATCTATTCCAATGTCGCAACTGAGAACGGAGGTAGACCGGGGTGGTCACTATCATCTTCGAGGCTCGTCCTCTTTACCCTCGGCAACTTGGTTTCGTATGCTCTCAGTCTCGTTTGTCGAACTAGAACGCTGCTGGGAGTATGTCTTGGTGAGTCATTTCTTGCCAGATATGGACCCCTTAAACCTCCTCCATTGACACATAGCTCCTTCTTAACTTTGGATGGTACCTTTTCTGGCCTTTTGGAAAATTCATTGTAAAACGGCGCACTCCAACGCGTCGCTTCCTCTCCGTCCTGCCGGACATTCATTCGACCACCTCCACCGACGTTTATATCCGCTCCTGGCGCTCCACAACTGAAACCACCGCCCTCCTCCGCGGCCACGACACTGCCTCCGCCTCCGTACATATTGATGACGACGATGACGCCAGCGAGGTCGGCGGTGCCGCAGCGAGCGAGAATGAGTGGGGCTTCAACAGCGTATTGGAGCCCACGAGCTGGAATGACGAGGATAGTGACGAGGAGGTTGATTCGGAGAGCGACGTGAATGGCGAGGGCGCAGCAAATGGGGATGTGGTGGACGATGAGGAGACGGAGACCCCCAGGCGACGTCTGCGGGCTGTGTTAAACCCTCTCCCAAGCATGACTGGGATGTTGGGGCAGTCTGCGAGGCTGTGGTGGATGCGAACAAAAGAGATGGGGCCTGCGGGGCTGCTATTTCGTGGGTTGGCGTTGCTAGTGTTGGGGCCTGTGCATTTCGTCGTGAGCATGTTGTGCTTCTTGGGCATTTTTTCTTTGCCCATGAGTCGCCTTTCCTTTGCCGTCTTGCAGCGATTACTGAAAAGCCGATGTCTCAGTGTTCGTGCGGTGTCCTCGGAGGAGAGGAGGAGATTCGCTGGGAGTCCACATGTAGGGGAAAGACAAAGTTCAAGGAGTACTGGTGGCAGGAAAGATTTTCGCATCATTCTGTGCACAAATCATGCGGTAGGATTGCGGTATTACAAGGTGGGTGTCTTTGAAATTATGACGATCTCGAGTCCTTGCCTCACTATGGCCTTCAGTACACGTTTGACGGGATTAACATCATTCTCATCAACTTGAATGCCGTCGTCATTTTCACTCTCTTCGATTTCTACTACCTTGGCCCCTTGCTCGATAACCAAGGAATCGGCTCGCATGAAGTCATATTTTGTAGCGCCCTGCTCAGTGTTATCCCTCTCGCATACCTAATTGGAATGGCCGTTTCCAGCATTACAGCCCAAACAGGAAGCCTCGCGCTCGGTTCTGTCGTGAACGCAACATTTGGCTCCATTGTTGAAATCATTCTTTACTGCCTGGCGCTGATGGAGGGCAAAACGCGCATGGTGGAAGGTAGCATCATTGGCAGCTTCATGGCGGGATGTCTCGCACTGCCGGGCGTCAGCATGTTCTTCGGCGGTTTGAATCGTAAGGAGCAGCGCTTCAATGCCAAAGCGGCTGGCGTGACAAGCACGCTGCTGATTATGGCAATTCTGGGCGTGTTTGGACCCACGTTCTTTCAAGGGGTGTATGGCACTTTTGAGCTGCATTGTGCCGAATGTCCGGTGAAGGTGGCGAAAGGTGCATCTTAGTTTTTCTGTTGTGTGGGAGCTGCTCTCCAGACTGATCCGACTCGCTAGCTTCGTTGGAAGTGAAAGATGCTATCGCGTGTCGTCAATGTCGGTATCGCAACCCGCATCCAACGGAGGATCCCATTTACGTGTCACACACGAGGCCATTAATGTTCATTTGCGCTACTGTTTTGATTCTCATGTATGCAATCGGCCTGCTGTTCACCTTACATACCCACTCTAAAAACATTTACCCTTCGGAGCCAAAGAAGCGCAAAGTGAGGCCGGACAAATGCCTTTATTTTCGCGTTCCTTAACTCCGTAAACAAAACTAGTACCGCCTCAGCAGCTTGGCACTTCTCAACACAACCTCCCGAAGCCCAACAGATTCCCAACCACTAACCGCCAACGGTCCCACCATCCCCCTCGCTAGTCCAGCCCTCCGCGCCGTCGGGACATCCTCGCAGCAACAACTCTCGCGGAGCCGTATGCCTAGCTCCTCCTCCGCAGTTGCCCCGCGCAGCCCGAACCCAGCCGCCGACATGCGCGGCGGTCCTAGCGCGCGACGCTCTGCTGCGACGGGGGCAAGCGGTAGCCCTGCATTAGGCCCCGGTGCGCATCCGACCGAGGCACGGCGTTCCATCGCACCTGGACTCACCACTGTCAACCTGGATACTGCGTTCCGGCGGGGCGAGGCGGTCGGGCTGGGCAAGGTACGTCGCGAGAGCGCGGAGCTCGTCGCGTCCACGGACGAAGATTCGTCGAGTGAGGGCAGCGATGACGGGCCCATGAAGGCGTCCTTTATGAGTACGGCGAGCGCTGAGGCGACTGAGCGCAATGTGGGGCTTGGGTTGCGACAGCGGAAAGGGAAGCCCTCATTTGTGGACGTGAAGGGCAAGGGACGCGTGTTTAGCGTGCAGAGCAGTGCCATGGAGATGTCTACTGTGGGAATAAAGTCGCAGCTGGGGGACGCGGACGGCACTGGGCACGGTGCCGGCGGTGGACATGACAGTCCGAATTGGGGGGCGTGGAAGAGTGCGACAGTGTTGTTGCTTGCGACTCTGTTCTTCAGCGTGATTGCAGAAGTTTTGATTGACAGTGTGGATCATGTGATTGACTCGGGCAGTCCCACTGCTGGGAGTATGGTAGCGACTACAGGGAAATGGGTAATTGATGAGAAGATTTTGGGATTGACGCTGTTTGCGATTGTTCCCACCATTACGGAGTTTTGTGAGTATTTGGCGACTATTGTACTTCGAGTCCTCACTGACTCTATGGCAGACAACGCAATCGCGTTCGCACGGCAAGGAAATATTGCCCTGTCCCTAGAAATCGGGTCTGCTTACGCTATTCAAGTAGCCATGCTGCAGATTCCAGCTCTCGTCGCCTTTTCAACCTATTGGCGAAATTATGGAACATCCGCGCCAGCGCCGTCATCGAGTGCATCCCTCATAGAAGTGCCGGTTGTCCAGCCATACCCATTTTACAAGTTTGTTCGCTTTTTTAAAACCCTGCAAGGGGAAGGGGGTGCATTCTTGCATTCCACACGTACTGTCCCTGGGAAGGTTGTGTTTGGTTGCCATTACCATCCTCTCCGTTTTGTCTAACCACGCCATACGCAACCACACAGCAAGACACGTTTACTCTCGTGTTTCCGAAATGGGATGTCATCGCTGTTCTGTTTGGCGTGTTCACTGTGACGTACCTTTACCAGGAGGGCAAGAGTAACTATTTCAAAGGAAGTATGTTGTTGTTGGCGTATGGATTGTTGATGTGTGCATTCTTTTATGCTCCGCCAGAGTTGAGCATGGACTCGTAGGTTAGGATATTCTTTTTTGTAAACTCATTTTTTTCTGTATTGCGCATTTTATTAAAAAAAAGGACGATTGTATAAGTACTGGCTCCCTTGTTTGGGGGTGAAGTACGGGAACCATGGAGTGATCGCTGGCTGTGAGCGGGCTGTGGAAGTGGTTTTGAAGCGCAACCCCAAACCTAGCGTTACCTCCTCTCCATGAGATTTAAGCACCACCGCTCATTTCTCTCAAAATCCCGTCAAGAGGATAAGGAAAACAAGGAAAAAGACAAAGTCGTTATAAGTGGGGCTTTGATTCGCTTCTTTGCACATTCCTATACTTTTGAAAACTTGATGTGCACATTAACCTAGCAACCTGAAACGTGCTTTTGGCCAGATCTTTCTTCGTCGCGATTTGACTTGCGTGCTGGTCCAAACGTTGCGTGGAGTCCAGATGTCACTTAACATATCCAGTAAACCAGTTATTATATTAACAATAGGTCGCATACTAACAAGAGAGGAGTTGAATTTGTTTAAAGAATAGCATAGGATCATCCCAGGTATCACACCTTGCTTATTGCGGCCTTTGGGTAGCACTGGACTGAGGAAGGACGGGAAGAGAGCGAAATATGGTTTGATATGTCGCCAGAGACCTAATTTATTAAGAAACCATCGTCGATGCCCTCATACAAACTCAGCCCAATCCGAGCGTGCCAATCAAAGTAAAGCGGAAAGGGAGTGGAAATGACGAGGTAATGCATTTCATGAATTTATTGATGCGGTTGCCGATGTTGAGCACAGAGTGGGTCAGCGCGTGAAATGGCGTGGGGAGGTGGAGGTGGTGATGAAATTGTGAGGCGATGTCAAACTCCTTTCGTTAATACCATTTATTGATGTCGACAGGACTCGTGAAGAAAACGCGGGTGGACGACGGACATTCGAAGGGCGGCGACAAGACAGCTTCCGGCGCAGCGATGCTTGCTGCGACACTTATTTCGAGCGAGAAGGAGTTGGACGAGGACCATGACGAGGATCATAACGAGGATGACGAGTGCAGCCATCTCGGCGCCTTCGCTGACTGCCATCTCTCCAATAAGGTATACTCGTCACGTACTTGGTCCACCCTGGTCGCGCCTTGTTTTAACTTTTACACCTTCACTGCCACCACCATCACCACCACCACGGCCCACAGAATCTGTTTCTCAGTCCCTCTCCCGTGTCGAAGACCCGTCTCGCGACCCTCTTGGCCGCGCGACTGCTAGTTGGCCAGGGTGCGTGCCATCCCATCCGCTTCCAGCCATCTGCTCCCCACTCTCCCTCGTCACTCGCTGGATGACTTGTGCCTGAGCATGGTTCACGTGGACACATCCACGTACATCCGGTGCTGTCGAGAGCCTGTCTCCGCGATCACTCGCGCGCACCCATCGAATCCCAGAATCGATTCATCAGGATGCTGTGCCACACCGGCTCTCTCCGTCCCTCGAACTTGCCGTTACATTCCCCGTCTCATGCATCTCGTACCTTCCATTCATTCGACAGGCGAAACCGTCTTTGAACTTGGCGTCGAAGACGACGGAACCTCCATGCGCTTCACACGCACAGACTATGATGATGCTATTAAGAATCTGCGCGCCGTGTCGATCGACTTGTTGGCCGATGTTAGCATCTTGCATGAGCGGAGGTCTCTCAAAATGGAGACGTCGAATCACTTGGTATGTAACGATGAGCAAGGAACTGAGTCTCGAATTTCCAATTGAAGTATGATATGAATATGAGCTGGAGGCCAAGATGAGTCTGAGTTTGGGGTGGGAAATCAGAGCGAGGGTCAAGGATGAAGAAGATGGAAGCGCCGATCCAAGACAATAATCGACCATGAACGACGCGGGTTTCCCAGTTCAAGCACATCACTGACGTGCAATTTCTAGACCACTGGAGTTGCTGGTAGTAGCGAGTCAATAGCGGGTGACAATGTGCCCGCGACCGCGGTAAGGCTGGCATTTGTATGACCCGACATGGTCTCATCCCCAAAATATAGAACGGGCAAACTGCCGCTGTATCGCCTGCTACTGGGGAAACTTCTCCCATGACCCCTGCCGCACTTGCGGCGACCCTGCTGAAAACAAAACCGACCACCCCAGTCCAAGTTTCCAATGTGAACGAAGATGGATTCTTTTACGCGCATCTCTTAATACGAAAACGTGCCGGTCAAGTTGAAGATTTGAATGAACTTCGCGTAGCCGTCGTTGGCAATGTAGACGCCGGTACGCTCCCAAATCCCACTTCCTCTTTTGCATCCCGCTCAGGTGCTATGTACACCTTACCAACAACAGGTAAATCCACGTTGCTCGGCGTCCTGACCAAAAACGTTCTCGACGACGGCCGCGGCAAAGCGCGCGTGAACCTCTTTAAGCACAAGCACGAGATTGAGACGGGCCGCACGTCCTCTGTCGGGCTCGAGATTATGGGCTTCACGTCTCAAGGCGCCGTTATCACGAGCGAACTCGTGCATGGGCCGCAGGGAGCGAAGCAGAAGATTACCTGGGATGATATTTGCATGAATGCGAGCAAGGTCTGTTTCCTTTTACGTGTGCGTGTGTGGATTGAGCGGGGTTTTGATCATGCTCGTTGCTGAAGGTCATTTCCTTCTATGACTTGGCTGGACACGAAAAGTATCTCAAGACGACCGTCTTTGGTATGACGGGATGCTCGCCAGACTTTGTGATGCTAATGATTGGAGCCAACGCTGGAATTATTGGAATGACCAAAGGTGAGTTGGTGGTCTGCCCATGACTTTTATTCCGTATAGATTCTGAAAATCGTTCGGGTTTCTCAGAACATCTTGGACTTGCTCTCGCACTCAACGTGCCCGTATATATTGTCATCACAAAGATTGACATGTGTCCAGTCAATATATTGGAAAACACCATTAAACAGTTAACCAAGATTTTGAAAAGCAGCGGATGTCGCAAGATTCCCATGTTCATCAAGACGGTGGGAGACGTGCTTGTCACCGCAGGAAACTTTGTTTCTGAGAGGTTCATATTCTTTGTTCTGTTGAAACTGGCGAATAGGGCTCATCACTCTCGTTTGAAAAAATGGCAGAGTCTGCCCCATCTTCCAAGTTTCCAACTTGACTGGAGAAGGTCTGGACCTCCTCAAACTCTTCCTCAACATCCTACGGTCGAACAGCCTAGGCCACTACGACCCCACTGCTAGCGTGGAGTATCAAATCACTGACACTTTCAGCGTTCCCGGTGTCGGCACTGTAGTCAACGGCACCCTCGTCAACGGTGTTGTGCACGTCGGTGACAACCTCCTCATCGGCCCGGACAGCGCCGGCCACTTCACGCCCACAATCGTCAAGTCCATTCAAAGAAAGCGTGTCAACGTGCCCCTCGCAAGTGCAGGCCAGAGCGCCAGTTTCGCGCTGAAAAAGATCAAGCGCAGCAGCTTGCGCAAGGGCATGGTCATGGTTTCCAAGGCCGCGGACGCCAAGGCGCACTTTGAGTTTGAGGCTGAAGTGCTCGTGCTCTTCCACAGCACCACCATATCGACCAAGTACCAGGCCATGCTGCATTGCGGCGGCGTGCGCCAGACAGCCAAGATTGTAGGCATGGATAAAGTCGTCTTGAGGACAGGGGATCGCGCGCTGGTGCAGTTTCGGTTCATGCGGCATCCAGAGTATTTGAAGGTGGGCACGCGGCTCTTGTTTCGCGAGGGGAGGACGAAGGGGGTTGGGAAGGTTGTGCAGCTAGGACCGAAAGACACGCTGGATGCAAACAAGTAGGGAAAAGCGTCGATTGGCTGGTTCCGCATGAGTGTGGTAGGCTTCATAAATTATCGTTTTGAGTAGATTTGGTGTCTTGTTTGAAGGTTCTCGTTTGCAAGGATGCGGGGCTAGTTTTTTCTCTCCTTCCTGTCTTCAGTTGTCAAATTGTTTTAGTTGTGGTATTATTCCTTTGTGTACTCAATTTGTCCCTTTACTGGTTGTTTTTGCTTCTGTTTACTGTTCGGAAAATCACGACAATGGCTGATATGTTCCAATGAATCACACGTTCCGGATCATGCTCATGTGCGAGGGAAAGCTAGCGTCAAGGGTCGCGTATAATCATGAGTCTGGGTTGTTTGGCGTGGACAACGTGGCGGGATGGATTCCGTGAACTTTCTTTGATTTCTGCGTTATTCGACCAACAATAGAGTTTATTATTTTCTCATCGTTTCTTCTTCTCGTAAGATTGTTTGTTTGTTTTTTATGAGGAAGCGCGGTTGGCACACTATCAAACTGGTTAGTGGTTTGTTAGTGGCATGGGGCGCCTAACCTTACTGTCTTTGTTACTCCACAGGTTGCAGACGGCCCATGATGTACCGTTCGTGTCCGCCAAGTATGTTAACTGGCTGTTGCTATGAAATGTTGAATTGGTGAGGCAGGCAGACCAACTGATAACAGCATACCATTCGTCTCCAATTTCTCCGTAATATCCGTTGTACCAACCAAGAGGTGAGCTATAGCGAGTGGCAAGACCTTTTCCTGGATTTGTGATGCTCTCCGCAAACTCATGCGTCGCCACAGACGTCAAGCCTTCAAAAATGACAAATGAGGCGCCGCATCCTCCAAAACAGTCTCCGCTTTGGTCCGGAATCACACCATAAGACAAGTAAGGTGTACTGGCAATATCCGAAATGGAGATTGTGGAATGATATCCGCAGTAGTCTACGCATGAATGCAGTGATCCATACATAATATCCATATTAGGGGGCTGTAATGAGGAGCAAAATACGTGAGCAAAAAAATCCCATCGAATTGTCAATGCAAACTTACGAAATGAAGCGGATAGTACGAGTTTTTATTTGGTTTTAGTGTCCCAGCTTTCACGAGGTTTCTTAAATATAGTTGAATCTGAGTATCATTGATGGAACTCAGCGGCTTTTGCTCCACATAAGCAGGCTTCACTGTTCCATACGACAACTTTGTTGCCTTCGTGCTGTATTGACTAAGAAGATCCATGATTGGACTCGTCACGAGGAAATTGTAAAACTTCGTGAGTCCAGATTGATATTGCGTCGTATTTCCATAAAATATTGGATTCCTGTGAACGGTTTAATGAGCTTTTACAATTTTACTGTGATAATTGACTCTCACACTTCCACATTTCCAAGAATTGGCCCATTGTAGTAGGTTAGAGTGAAGGAAGGAATCACTGTGTACGGGCACAAAGTATTGTTTTCTATGGCCTTATTAATCGGACTCCCCATTGGAAACACAATTTGTACTTTTGGGAGTGTCGCATTGTGTTTGAGAGTACAAGGATTCACAGTTGCAGTTGGTTTTTTAGCAGCCTTCGCGGTAGATGTATGATACGTGTTCCTGGTCAGAGTCTTTGTCGCCTTGTTTTGCTTTTTCTTTGTTACTTTGGGAAGCTTCTGGTTTTTGGTTTTGGAAGGCGCTCTTAACGCGTTGACCTTTTCTGCCTTATTCGCGACTTTCTTTTTTGAATGAACCTTTTTTCCGTGATGCGACTGCTGTTTCTTTTTGACATATTCGCGTTTGTCTAGGCTCAAGAGTTTGGCGACGCCGTCAGCAATGCGTGGCGGGAGGTTCAATCCACGGCGATCAGGTCCTGAGTCTGGAACAGGAACGGCAAAGATGGTCGCCAAAAAGGCAATTTGAAGAAGAAGATTTAGGAGCATTGGGTCGCAGAGGAGAAGTGAGACTGCACGCGGGCGTTCAAGCTGAGTCTTGAGTTGATCTCCCACTGACAATTCTCTTGGCTCTTCGGCAAGCGGAACCAATCGCAAGATAGGGGAATTTATTAAATAAACATTCAATACGTGTTATTAGAAGGAGGTATTTGAGTTATGCACTGGTCGTTGTCCTTCAATCCTTGTGACCTTTTAAATTTAACGATTTCCTTACCTTTCCGTGCGCGTTGCTCCAAAGCTTTTCCACCGCCCACGCGGTTCCATTGCTATCTTTGAGGGTATCCAAAGCACTGCCGCTAAATATTAATAGGTGAAAACAGTGAGCGTTTCGAATGAAGTTGAAGGGAATCGAGGATCAAAGTCGCACCAAATATCTGCAATCTCCCCGCCATATCCGTTATACCAACCCAACGGCGACGCAAAGTACTTAGCAGAGCCCCATCCGGGATTCACTACAGTCTCAGCAAACTCGTGCGCGGAAACGGCCGTCAAGTCGGTAAATGGATCCAGAGAGGTTCCGCAGGCACCATAACAAGCACCAGATTGGTCTGGAATGACGCTATAGTATATATAAGGTGTTTGCGAGATGCCAGAGATGGGGAAGGATCCTGAAACGATTGTGATTCAATGAACAGCCAAGCCAACAATATGGCAACTCCCAAAATTTCCAAACTTAACTGTGATATCCACAAAAGTCTCTACAACTTTGAAGACCTCCAAGGATGACAGTCGTGTTAGGCCCCTTCAAGCGCTCGTAAGTGTCACGGGGCATTCGATAACGCCAACCCATGAATCAACTCACCAAATGAATGGGAAAATAACTGTTGCGATTCGGACTTATCATCTTCGCCTTTACGAGCCCCTTTAAATATGCCTGAATCTGCGCATCCGAAACCACAGCCATCGGATTCGCCTCCAGATACCACCCGCGCACGCTCCCACGTCCGATGCGCGTTCCTTTGATGCTGTACTGCGCGAGTACGTCCATATACGGGCTCGAAACGAGAAAGGTGTAAAATTGAAGAAGCCTCGGGGCGTATGCGACAGTGCCGTATAAGAGCGGGGTACTGGGTAGAAAGTCTTGAAGTAAATCAATATCATCAGCAGGAGTGCACATACACTTGCACGCTTCCGAGGACGGGGCCGCGGTACCAAGTCAAGAAGTGCGTTGCGTTGAGGCTAACGGAAGAGCTGGCATTCAGAATTTGGAGTGCTGCTGGGCCGTCATCCGCATCCGCAGCTCCTGATGGAAGGGGCACAGGAGTTTTATGGCGGTGCATTGGGAGTTTGCGTGGGCGAGGCTTGCAAGGAGCGGGAGTAGATGGAAACGGAGGCCTATGGCTTGTGATACGACTAAAAAGATCTGTGACACTTGAAAGGACGTTGAAGTCGCGTCGAATATATGTAAGCGAGGCCGGCCGTTGATTGACCGGACCTCCGCAACAAACAACCGAGAGTGATACGACAAGAACGAGTCTAAGCAGCATTCTGTATGTCGGGCAATCTGTTTGAGGGCGGAACGAGGTAATTCCCTGAGGGTTGTGTTCGCCCTTGTGACCTGACAATTCTTGAGTCAAATGCGCCGAGAAGCTTTATTTCGGATGCCACCATACAACGATATTATCCCTTCATCTCCCCTGGACTGTTTGGCCCAGTCGCGCACTAGATAATATGCAAGTAATTAGCTTTCATTGTTCATGATGAACGCAGTGAAAGCCTCACCATTCCTTGCGTCCGGCTCCATATTTTTTGCACAATCCACTCCTCTCCTTCTTCATCCATTATTTTGTATGTCTCTCCATTACCTAAGTTGCGTGAAACGTGAATGTGCAATGAGATAATCAATCCCCTTACAAGCATCTCCAATCTCCTCGTACGTTCTTGATATCCATCCCGCTGGTGGCTGCATGAACCCCAGTGTACCAGCCGGGTTGACGATGCTTTCAAGCAGCTCGTGTGTTGTGGTCGTTGTGAGGCTGTCGAACGGATTGGGGCTGGAAGCGCAGCCTGCCAGTTCACGGAATCACGACATGGGAGATGTCGAAAATTGAGACATACCAGCACAGTTTTCGAGATCTGGGATTACTATGTAAAAAAGATAAGTTGTGTCGGCGAGGGCAATGGTTGACATGTCGATCGCGTCCTGTAAAGCCAGCGTTTAGTCTACACATACGGTGAATATATGTTATCCACATGGTATGCACTGTGAGGAGTGAGACAGGAGCGCATGAAGTTATTGACCAATTACTCACCAGATATCCCGACACGAATAAGATCCTTGACTCCTCAATGTGATGCCAGGCGCCAAGTAGATTACATAGAGTGAGTTCGAGTTTGGATTCAAGGTGCCCCCTGATACTAGTGATCTATACAAAAAATTAAAACGTGATAACTTCAATTGTATTTGTACCGCAGCAAGGGTCGGATATCCCTTGCATCGTCTAGTATATTGTCTACTCCAAGAGTGGCGCTGTTTAGTTGAATAGAGCCAATTAGGCGACCGTGTTTGAGAGAATTTGCCGGGGTCCTGTAATCTTGAACTGTGGCCACATTTAGCACGGAAATCCGGCTACTGCGACACTTACTGACTAGATCCATCAATGGAGAGCGCGTCAGGTAGTCCAAGAAGCGAAGAATTCGGTCTTGAGATGGCAAGTTGCCGACAAAGACAGCAGTAATCTCTGGCATCTCCACCAGAGGTCCACCAAAGTATTCTGGGGTTATCGTCCTGCTGTGCACAAAACTGGCAAGAACGAGCACGATGGGCAGCAGATGAAGGGAAACGCGTTTCATTGTTTAAAAAAGAATTCTGCCCTTGAAATCATGGGGACGGAGGTTGAACCGCTGACGTCTGAGGGACAAGCAGCCGCCGAGATGCAGGCGCAGCCAACTGGGAGTGCTGGTCAAGCGTCTGGCAAGACGGGGGCGGCGGACCCGTTTCAGCTGAAGACGATCTTTGCTGTTGCACGCGACGGCGACGCGGAGACGAGCGACGTGCGCATTCTGACGCAGAGCGCGAATGGTCCGTGTCCGCTTCTTGCGCTCGGTGCGTGTGTGTGGCGTTGGCCGCGGTTCAGGTTTAGGCATTCACCCGTTCGCAGCAAACGTGCTTCTGCTCAGAGGCGACGTCGCCCTCCGCAGCGACGCGCCGAGCATCCGCTTCGAGGCGCTCGTCGACATCCTCGGCGACTTGCTCGTCAGACGCCACGCCGCCTCGCCGGAGTTCGGGGTGCGCATGAGGATCCCCACGCCACGAACGCCGTCTTGCTGACACCCGCTACGCACGCAGGACAACGTCATGGAGGCCATCACGCTGATCCCCACTCTCATGCACGGTCTGGACGTGAACGTGACGTATGACGGCGGGTTCGATACCACCCCCGCTCTCGCCCTATTTGCCGCCTTCGGGGTGCCGTTGTGTCATGGATGGATTTGGAGCCAGCAGGATGCTCTTGAAGGAATCTATGGATCGAGTGAGGCCATCTCGGCGGCTGTGTCGCTTTCTGTACCTTTGGACTACAACGCGGCTGGCGGATCTTCGTCTTCTTCAACTTCATCTCAACCCGAATCAAGTGCGATAGAAACTGGCTGGAGAGGTGTGGGCGGATTCGAGGAACTCAAGTCCTACAACCAATTAGTCGATGCGGTGAGTCGTATCCCAGCCTTCATATACTTGAAGATGATTGGGAAGTGGGCGTCATATTCACGCATGTCACATACGGACAAGAAATTGTGCATCTTGCAGGAATGCATGAAGCGCGCGGGTGTCTAATCCAACTTTCAACCAGGTGGTGCACGGAGAGGTAGCATCAATGGAGCTCTCCTACATGAAGGATTCCGCCGCGCAGGACTTAGAAATTGACGCTCTCCCAGTGGCAATGTCAGTAATCGAACTTGCTGTTTCTGAAGTACCATCCGAAAGAACACCAATACTTGAGGAATCCGCATCGCAAGGTTCTGAATCGGATGCTGTCCCGTCTGTTGATCCTTCTGACTTGAATTCAGAAACTGGCTTTCTTCCAGAAAACAATCCCGTCCTCTTTGCACAACCAGAGTTGGTTTCCTCTCAGTCTGATACCTTGCCAGAATCAGCCACACAAGATAATGCTCCGGAAGTACCCGATGAAAACCTACATGAAGTCGCTGCAGCCGATTCAACCAACGAAGCACCGGCTGTTGTGCTTCCTGAGCCTGCTGACGACGCACCTGTGGATGTGAAGGGTAAAGGGAAAGAACATTCTTTGCCCATAAGGAATTACATTGACGAATCGAAGCGTCGTTCCCTCGAAAAGCAAGTCCTGCTAGGTAATAATCACGCTTAACCTTAACGTCAACACCGCCAACACAAGCAACTAGGCCAAGTCGCCCAATCCTTCCTTACTTCCACCAGCACACAGCTGACTCGCGCCGGCCTCGCGACCCTCCAGGCCAAAACCCCGCCCAAATCCCTCGCCGTTCTCTTCCGCAACAACCACTTCAGCACTCTCTTCCACCACCCGCAGCTCGGCCTCTTCACCCTTGTCGCGGACGAAGGCTTCCTGCGCAAGTCTTGCGTCTGGGAGACTCTCTCGCTGGACGGCGATGGCGTCTTTGTAGACGGCGGGTTTGGCGCTTATGTCGCGAGCGCGAGCGACGAGGGATTGAACGCAGATGTGGATTTGAAGGGGGTAGATGTTGCTGCGCAGGAGCGTGCATGGAAGGAGATTGTGGAGGGGCGCGCAGGCGAAAATGATGTGGCGGGCTTGGACACGTTTGATCGAGAGTTGAGTTGTGGTTTCCCCCCCTTGCCGCTAATTTGACGCTTTGTTGCCCTGCTTTTTGGAATGATAGTTTGGCACTGGCCATGTCGCTCCAGGAGGAGGAAAATCGAGCCGGACAGACGCCATCTTCGCATTCAAGGGTACCCAGCGCGCAGGCGAGCACGCAGCAGAATGAGATTCGCAATTTCTTTCAGGGGCAGCAGCGGCCGAGTGGGAGTGCACAGAGGCAAAAGAAGGATGATGAGGGATGTGTTATTCAGTGATATTGATATGTTATGCAAATGTGAATTGGCTGCATCCATGGGACTTCAATTTATGTGCATGAGAATTCTCAGGCTCAACACTGAGATGAAAAGATTCACATTTGCGAGTGCCAATATATTCTCCCAGCAAATTTCTCCATCATTGCTTCCTGTGTCGCCAATACGTCAAGTCCCTCCGTTGCCACCAGAGGAGTAACCGACAACTACGTCTCTACTCTGGCTCAATTCCTCCCTCTTCTGATATCAACTGTCCTCATCCATATGGATGGGATGAACAACGAAAGCGCAACAGCGTAATCAAGGCAGCTTTATTCCACCGCATCCCTTCTAACCCCACCCGTCCCTGTTATCGTAGATACCTCAGGATCATCTACATACACCGCGACCTCGTCTATCACGTCATCATTCTCCGTTACCTGCGCCACCTCCTCTTGGGGGTCGTTGTCTGCCCGTTCTTGATACTCGGGGAGTGTTTCAAACGTTTCTTCTGCCAGCTCCACATATGTCGGCACACGCGACACCCCTCCTAGCGAGATGGCGACGGCGGCACCGCGCAGCAAGTCCATCGCACGGGTATGCGTCTGCGCCATCTCGAGCACGTTTTCAGCCGGGATTTTCAGATGCACGCTCTGTGAGTCTTTCAGCGTGAGCTGGCGTCAAAGTGGGAGCATGGATGGGGGGTGAAACGCACAAAGTCATAGGAAGCCTCCTCGTGCCGTCCAAAGAGGAACCCGGTGCCGCCAACCGAGAATGAGAGGCGGTTGCTTCGGGATGCGCACCAAAAGACGCCGCAGTTGAAGGCGTCCGCCGCGTTGAAGGCCTCGAGCGCGTCTTGCAGCGCGTGGAGGGCCACGGCTTGCTTCGCGTTGAAGCTCCTGCGCAGGAAGAGACGCGCCGCGACGGCAAGCACTGCACAGAGAAAGAGGATCGTGACGAGGAGGGTGTGATCGACGGGGCTGTGTGCGGCTGGATTGCTTCGTGTGAGGGCGAGCAGGACCAAAGCGATGGGGACTGTGGCAAGGAACGGGAAGGATAGGAGGTGATGCTTGTAGCGAGAGGGAAAAAGGAGCGCAATTGAAGAGAGGGTGTCAAGGCGCGTTTGGATGGTTGATGGGTCAATCTGTTTCGTTTGATGAAGGGATGCGACGCGACAGCAGTTGGTGTAGACAAACCATTCCCTCCAGGCGGCGGTTGTAGTCCATGCCTTCAAAGTGATTGGGCCCGCAGACTGACGTGACGAGACGAAACTCGAGGATCGTTTCGAAGGGCTCGGCGGGTGTTTCTTCCATGTACGGTCTGCCTGGTTTTTCAAGGATTTGCGCCCAACACTGGCATCCATCATTCTCTTCATTCATGCACAATACACCCGAAATAGAAATCAAATATCCATTCATCGTGGTGCCAACCACTTTTTCGATGTGACGTACTTCCAGCTCTTGCGGCTCCAGACGGGGTGCAAGAAGCGTGTCTTTGGCTCAATGAAGGGTGCATACAGCTTGTGTCTCTTAAAGATGTGGACCAGCTTTGCAAACTCAGTTGCCTCCTTCTGCTCGCGGCTCACATCAAAGACAAGGGGATCACGTCGTGATTTTGCCACCGCGGCCGAGTAGGGGTCCGCGCGCGCTACGACGAGCTTGACGTGGGACGAAGGATGATGCATGATTCCCATACGTCCGCGCGCGTGCATCTTGATGCGTTTGAGGAACTGACCCTTTCCGACGAACGCCTGTTCCACGATCCAGCCCTGGTTTTGCTCTGATCCCGACAGGCCGTCCGCCCGCCGCATCGCCTCCTTCACAACGGGAACAAGCTTCGCCGCAGCCCGCTTCGGGCTGAACTGCATCTGTTTCAGGGCGTCCGAGATGGCGAGGCCACGCATCACTTTCGCCACCAGATTCATCTTTTTGGGCGATATACGGAAGTCGCGACTTTGCACAATGAACGATTTCTTGGCTGATGCAGCGGTGGTGGTGGATGGGGTTGAGCTGTTGGCATGAAGCGTATGGGTTTCCTGGGCCTCCTTCATGGCAGCAGCAAACAGGTCCGTCGAGTACCGACCTACTCCCATGACAGCCACCATCCTCGAGGCAGGTGCCACGGTGAAGAGGGGTCCCGTGCGAGCCGCGAAGGTCGTTCGCAGTGTGGCAAGCATCTGGTTCCCTGTCAATCTCCGAAGGCCAAAAAAATGCAAATAGTATCACTTCTTCTTCATTAAATATTATACAGCAGCCAATCAAAAAGGAATGCAGATTCACCGCCCCTTCCCCTTCACCAACTCCCCCACCCACGACACGGGCCGCACCCCGCCGCCCGCCCGCGCAACCTTCTGCCGCTGGTTCTGAAACCAGAACTGCACCTGGGTCGCCGT
>MU614650.1:3883-55514 GCA_025201725.1 Chytriomyces sp. MP71
TACTAACATACGCAACCTTCTTTCTGAACAGGAAGCATACCAAGGTGAACTCAAGTCCAGTTTCCCCCTGGTGGATGGTAAGCTTCAGGCCACCTGTGGCAAAATCCAAGAGGCTTGCAACAACCAGATGTGCCTGACATGGGCCCAGAGGCAGGAACTGGCAGAGCAGTCTGTGACAGCTGTCACAGATTGGCTGGTTGGCTGTGCACGAGCTGTTGTGGGGGTGGTCCGTTTCAAAGGGGGGTCTACTCATGCTCCAATGGAGGAGGAGCACCTCAAGCAGTTTCAACAGGAACTTGAGCAAGCCTGTGCACTGGCAGAGCAAGTGGATGGAGTTTGCGAACAGGACAGGGTGTTGAGGCAGAATGCAGTGCGGATGTGGCGCAAAGTGGTCCGTAGGGAGGTCGTGCGCACTCGCAAGCGATTCTTCAACAGCCTGTCTGATGAGAGGGTGTATGACCCTGCAGGAGAGGCAATGCAGATTGCATGCATACGCAAGCACAACAGCCGCTCCCACACTGGACTGGACCCAGCTAAGTTGGATGAATATGCTGATCATTTCACCACTACTATAGGTGCTGAGCCCACTGGTACTGACCAGCCCAATGCCCATCTCCTTGAGCTGACGGACCCACAGCAGCCTCTGATCCCCCTGGATGGGCCATATGCATTTTTCTGCAAGGAGGCAGATATCTACAAGTTGATGCTGGACACACCGTTGGGTAAGGCAACAGGGGAGGATGCAATCCATGGGGAGCTTCTGAAGTATGCAAGGGACCTTGATGAGGCAGTGTCAACACTTCAGAAGCTCTTTGTCATCCTCATCAGGCTACGGGCAACACCACCAAGCTGGAACAGTGCCAATGTGGCACTGGTGTGGAAGCAAAAGGGGGACATCCAGAACATAGCTGACTACCACCCCATTTCTCTTGTGTTGCCCTCCCACATTGGATCCTTGTGCATCCATTCTTCTACCCTTTCCCCCACTAGTCTCTGCAGTTCTTCTACTTCTATTCTCCAGACCTGGTCCAGCAACCAGAACAGCCAGCTTTCTGTTTCTTTTCTTTCTAGTGTTTAGTGCATGTATCTTCCTGATGGGGCATGCAGGGTTCTTGTGCCAGTGGCAGGATATGTGTTTGCATATCTGGGCCTTTATTGTTTAGTTACTCCTATTAATATCTTCTTAAGTTCTGTTTCAGCTTTCTTCAAGTGACACAAGTTACACAAGTTTATTCTTTAAAATAAACTTGACTGAAAAGCTAGAGTTATCAGATTGGAAGTGAGTGTGGATGTTTGAATGCAGAGGGTTGAAAAATGCGATGAGTCAAAAGTGATGAGTAAGCAACAAGCACCACCCAAGAATGTCATAGTGGTGTGTTGGGTACTCATCATGCTGACTATGTAGATTGAATCAAATACCAGTTTACGTATGTTGTCAGCACATTAAATCATGACATTTACTCATTAAAATACTGGGCTTTATAAGAAGGGAACACTCCCTCGAGTACCAGGTGTGTCCGTAAGTTTGTTACATTAAGTTCAACCAACAAAATTAATGTACACAATTCCGAGCACTAGGACGAAGAGACCTCTGCCATTCTGACCCTGACGAACTTCTCAAAGTGCAATCTGGGCAAAAAAAAAGAGAAGAGGCAATGGAATAAATGTGTTCATATTGAGCCATTGATTTTCCACCTCCTTGTGCTAGAATCTGTATGCCATTTAGGTTTGCAATTTCCTTCTCAAAAGTGGCTTAGAATTTGTGAGTGTTTGGTTGATATGCCAGTGTCATCAAATAGGCTCACTATGCAAGTCCTCTTGGATGCCTTCCTCCAACATATAAAGGACTCTTGTCACTGAGGTACTGTCCTTTAAGGATGAGGCAAGACGAGCAAAGTGTGGAAGCAGTTGGCTAAATTTAACCTCCCATCAGGAAATGTATTCTCACATTTGAGCAAGTACACAAATGTGTCAGGAATACCACCTGGCAATCCATTAAGATAACTTTGACTGTGGCAGTTTTTCTGGTAATTCCATGAATATGTAGAATTCAGGAGTTATATTTTTCCTATGAACTGTCTTTGACAGAGTATATGGGAGCAGGAATGCACTATCTTGAGGGTACTTGCTGACATATTTGAAAGCTGTTAAGTAATTTGTTCAATCCAATACAAGCTGACACCTTTTCTGTTCCATCACTACTGATATTGTTTTTTTGTGGAACAGCAAGCCTTTTGCGCATCTTTACAATGCAGTTATTTTGTTTTCAGCCAGTCATACTCATACTCCCGAAAAATATAGTGTTCAGCGCGAACTTCAAACAAACCCGGCGTCCCAAGCCACATCAAAGATTGCTTTGGATCCATTCTCTTGCACTCTTTCTTTCTATTCCAATTGTATCAGTACATATTGAAGTTTGAATTTAGCCTTAGACAGCAATTGGAAAGTGGACAGAATCCTCGTCCATCGCTGGGCCTATGACCTATAAATTCGAAGCCGACTCCAGCATCAACATCTTTGCCCTGTTGTCATGCTTGACCCCCTTCTTCCTTGAATCAGTCATTTGCGAAACATAGATGCTCACCATAGCTTCGCTTTGTTTCTGCAATCTTTAAATCATTTCCGAACCCTTTCAACGAGAAATACGCGGATGTCCCTCCCCTGATCTGCATGATTCTGGTGGCTACCCAGAGCCCAGCTGGCCGCAGCCAACAATGCATACGACGAAGTCTTCAGCAGTGCGAAACGCTCGTCGTTGAGGATCACAGCCACCTCCGCGTCGACGTGCATCGCCTGCCTTCGCACCGCAGAGGCCGATAGCGTCGCACCGCCAGGCGCACACCCGTTTAGCCCGAACCATCACCGAGTGACAGCCCGCGTACGACGGCGGGTGCCAAAACACCGCGCGTTCGCACAGCTCGGAGTGCATTGCCCACGTGTTGTTAGAATCGCACACTTCAGCGATGATTTTGAGAATGGCAGGAGTAGGTTGTGACCTCCTTTAGCAACAACCCCAACCACCCATCACGCCAGAGTGCTGCGCAAAAGAAATAACGAAACGGGGTTTACGAATTGAATGAATTCTTCTCCTCACTATAAAGAAAAGCCAAAGTCAAACGGCAATGGCGCGTATGTTGTTGATCAGTTGATTTTCATGTCCCTCAGGTTCAGTTCCTGCGGAAATGAATCATCTCATGACGTGAGACCCATGGGAAACAAGGCGCAAATCAAAAGGCACACACCTCTTCAATGTCATTGGGTCCCTCATGAATAACGTCAGACTCAGGGTATCTTGGAATTTCTTTTGCAGACTTGTAATCCACGCTCATTTGGCTGAAACTAAGCTGTCAGCAATTTCCATCTAGATTTTTCGTTTATCCACCTTTGCCGTCTGTTTCCAAACTTTGCTCTGGTCGCCTCATCCTTGAAAGATCGCACTTCAGCTACAATAAGTCCTTTGAAAATTCGAATCTCGTTTAGCACTATTTCCCAATGATGTGACTTTGCGCTCACTCTTAATGTCCTCGATTGACTGAGCAGACTCGAATGCAAAGTCAAAGAGGCAAGGGTGGTCTGGCTGCATTCAAGGTGTCAGGCATAGTATTAAAAACACATCCCTACTCACCTCTTCTTCTGGCTGGTGGAAAGCAGACAAGTATGGATGAGAAAGCGCATGCTTTGCGGAAACTCTCTCGTTTGGGTTAAATGTGAGAAGCCGGTCGAACAAGTCAAGCGCTTGTGCATCAGCGGTGGGAAACAGACGCTTTGGATTCATTTTCTGATAGTGTGGCCACGAGCGAATGTGCCTCACAACCTGCGGAGTACTTGAATGCAAAATACACATACACAAATTAACATACACGGGAAGAGCAGAGGGGCGTCAGTGCGGTCTCAGGAGGTGTTCCAATTACTTCAAAGACCTTTTGCAATTGATCGATGTCTTCACGAAGTTGATTGAGCAAGGCACCCCACAGGCCGTTCAATACTTACAATCTCTCCCTTGAAAGAGAATTCTTCCACACATTAATTCTCCTAAAATACACCCCACTGACCAGATATCCACTATATGGATTGTCATATAGTCAGCAACAATTAAAATTCTGAAGGATTTTACTCAACGGGATTTGGAGTAGTGCTTTGGAGACAAGACAACTTCAGGCGCTCGGTAGTACCTGGTTGCAACATACTCTGTGTTTGCATATTCACCCACAGCGTTTCCGACACTTCTCGCTAGCCCGAAGTCGCAAATCTAAACAGTAATGAGGTTCAGGCATCGACCATAGAATCACACTTGGTGCAAAATCACCTTGAGTTCACAATCCGAGTTAACGAGCAGGTTTCCTTAAAGCATAAGCTTCAGTTAGGAATAAAAATGAAAAAGGTTCTATTCCACCTGGTTTCAAATCTCTGTGCACAATATCAGCCGAGTGCATCCACTTTAATCCTCTCAATATTTGATAGGTGAAAAATTGAAAATGCTGGTCCGTCAACGCTTGCTTCGACTTTATGATCTGATTCAAGTCAGCCTCCATCATATCTTGAACAAAGTAGAGCTCATTGAAGGAAGTCTCTCCATTGATATCGCAGTCGATGAAGTTGATGATCTGAGACATGCTGTAATGAGATAAATCGTGTCGTTGATACCCTTGACTGACTCACGTTGTCGTTCCCGTGGAGATGTCTCAACAATTTTAGCTCTCTAAGGGCTCTCTTGGCAAGAATAGGTTCCTCAAAGTTGTTTGCGCGAATCTTTTTGATGGCTACTTTTTCGCCAGTTTCGTTGCTCGTTGCGGCCCTGTGCTCGGATGTTAGCCCAGGAAGGCCACTGAACAACCCACCATACAACACCATACGCCCCGTTTCCAAGCTCGCGTTCAAACTTGTATTTCTTGGTTATGGCCGGTAAGATCTTGCTATCCATCGCTGCTTTTGACATGTGGTATGTGGGATTCAAAAAGAACAATTGAACAATGAAAACAAAAGTAATACAGGACGACATCCAAGAATGTTCATTGTTAAGTTCCGCGTATATTATAAAGAAGATAACTAGCTCTGACGAAAGAAAAGAAGAGATGGTGTGCAATTCAAAAGTGTGCAATTTAAAATACAATTACTGCTGTGGCGCATAGCCGTATCCATGCTGTTGTTGAAGGGCATGCTGTTGAGCATAGTATTGCTGCTGCGCCCATTGTTGTTGCTGCTGCGCGTCATAATATTGTTGAGTGTATCCAGCAGGTTGTGCGTAATAACCCTGTTGATTGCTATACATTGCCATTGGAGGTTGGGAAGGCGCAACTTGGCTTCCTTGAATCGTAGAGGCGGGAGAAAGCGTAGATTCGGCGTCAGATGGTCGCCGGCTTGGGCTTTCGGCAGGCTTGGTAGATGTGACAATCCTCAATGGAGCGGTGGGACTCTTGGACTTGGGAGTTGGAGCGTAACTGGAGCTACTGGAGGCCTCCAACATCAGTGCGTCCAGAGAAACTTCCGCGTTCTTCTTTTTTGGCTTCAGGAGCCGCGTATAAACGAAGGTGCCGAACCCGATCAGAATGATGGCAGCGAACACACCTCCTACAATGGCCATGATCTGTTAAGTGAACAAAAACTTTAGAGTTCAACACTCAATTTTATGAGAATACGAACATTCGGACCACTGGCGGAGGAGCTAGACTTCGGGCTTGCGTTGCTTGGGAGGTCGCTACCACCAGTTTGAGATGGCTGATTCTCCTCGTTGTCCATGCCAGTCGTCGATTGAGGACTGTTGCTTGCTGTCTGGCTTGCTTGGCCATTAACTTTGCCTTTCGTAGTCTGTATCCCATTTCGCCCTCCCGTTTGACTCACTATCTGTTGTCCTCCAGTTTGACCATTTCCTGGGAAAAGTCCCGTGTCTCCACCGTTGATGATTGCTGTTATGATAATTCCGTTTCCCCCATCCGTTGACGGCAAGTTCGGTACTGACGTGCTGGTGGGAGCCGGAGCCGCTGTAACAATGACGACAGGAGAGGCAGTCGCACTTGGAGCTGAACCAAGTGCACCAGTTTGAACAGCTGTTGTGGGTGCGGCAGTTGAAGGGCCCTTGTTGTTTCCAAAGACGGCATTGCCAATGCTGGTCAGTCCTCCGATCAGACCTCCACCGCCGTCATTGTTGAAAATCTGTGCGCTGGCAACCATTGCCAGTAGAAGGGAAGTGACGAGCATGGTTGAAACGTCGTGTCTGGATACAGTGTCTTTGACAAGAAATTTGTTTGTCTGTGAAACAACAGTCGAAACTGGTGTTTTTCATTACGTCAATGGTTTGTGAAACTAAATTTATTCAACTGGGCAGACTAGCAACGTAGTCACATTTTTGCCATCGATGTGATGGCCATAAGTACGGACGTCACACGCAGCGAAATTTTATGTCAAGCTGCTTTTCGAGACAGGAAGGGCAAAGTGGTTTTAGGTCCTTTTTGGTGAGAGTTGACATCGTCTGCATTCACCGTGGCAGTGCTGATAGATGCTGAAATGCTGGAGTTGCTTTTTCCGATCTCAGGGAGCGGTCGATACTGTTTACCAAAAGCTGAAGATGCATTCCCATTGTCCAAACCAACCGGATTGAGACTGGGCATGAGACCTGGATTTGCGATCAGCTCTCGACCTGGGAACGATTGAGAGTTCCTAAACTCACCTAGCACCAAATCTGAATTTGACAATGACCCTTTCAAACGCGCCCTGTTCTCAGAAACCAGATCTCGTGATGGAAAACCGTTTTCGGTAGCAGACAACCGGGTTGATCCGGTTGCATTTGTTTGCGGTCTTATACCCGGAACGATGGGCGCCATAGGAGCAGGACAGACACGCATCGAGGACTTCGGTGATGTGAAAGACCCACCAGGGGAGGAGAATTCGTATTTAGATAAGTGAGATCCTAAAGACTCGCTGGAGCCGACATCAAAATCAGATTTTCGTTTTTGAATCGCGTCTTTCATGTCAAAAGGCAGCGGTTGAGAAAGTAGTGAGTAGCTTGATGACCTTGGAGAGGTTTCCGGGCGATTCGCAGTGGATGCTTCAGTGTCATCATCGTCGTCCGACAGAAAGTCAAAAGAATCCATAGAATTTTTAGGCTTCAAGCTGGCCATTTCATAGGATTTTGAATTCGGATTCGGATTGTATGAAAGGGCGGCTCGAACGTTTTCAGTGATGGAGCTCTTGGACTGCACAGGGGAAACAATGACAGAGTCCGCCTTGTTAAAAGATGAACTTTTCGGAAAATATGGCTGGGCTCCTGGAAGATTTCTAAACCAAGGATGCTGTAGCGCTTCATGGGCACTCAACCGCCTGTTTGGGTCAAATAAGAGCATGTCACCAATAAGTTGCAGAGCTTCTGTTGTTGCAGAGGTATGTCCCATCGACCCTGGTCCACCCGGAATAATGACTTCCGACAGCGGAATGGGGGTTACGTTTGGGAATTTGAAACCCATCGCATGTGCTAGCTTGATACCTTCCACCCAAGGGCCACCCCCGACAGATTTTTGTTGATTTTGTGATACGAAATATGATCCTTGCTGCTGCAATCCCAAGTTGGCCTTATGTAATAATGGGGACTGAGAGGTTGTGGGCCTTAGTGGGTCATTTCCGTACGCAGAGTCCCTTGTTTGATTAAGCGGAGTAGATGCACGCAAATTAGTTCCAACCATGCCTCCAGATGCAGAGATTGTAGATTCGCTGGACGCTGGGCTTCCTAGCAATGCGCAGATTTTAGACAATTGATCCACTTCGGATGTTCCAGGAAACAAAGGATACAGAAGGAAGAGCTCAGCGATGATAGTTCCCACCGCCCAAATATCGATCGGTGATGAATAATTATGATTTTTCAAGAGTACTTCTGGCGCGCGGTACCACCGTGTGCTGACGTACTCCGTGTAAGGAGGCAGAGAACGCGTTTCACGCGCCAAGCCAAAATCTGCAATTTTCACAATGTTTCCGCTACATAAGAGGTTTTCCGGCTTGAGATCTCGATGAAAGAAACCGTGCTTGTGGCAGTGGGCCAACCCTGACAGTATTTGGAACCTGGAAGTAATATCTTCAGTCTGAAGAAACAGGAGATAAGGTACGCACGTGATAGCCTTGATGTCTTCCTCTGGGAAAGGCCTGCCCTCCCGCTCCTTTATCTTCTGGTGAAGGTTGCTATCCATGAATTCGAAAACAAAATTGAGCTCATCAGAGGCTTGATCTCGGATAACTTCTTTCAGTTTTACAATATTGACGTGATTGTTTAGTTTCGCGAGTGACTGGTTGGGCAGTCAGACCTAAATTTGCAACAATCAAGCGCAAGCACTTACTTTGAGCTCTCGCAGTTGTGTACACTGCTCCCAAGTTACGAACTTCTGCTTCATCTTCTTGATTGCCACCTGAATTAACGCGTTGTTTCAGCGGCATCGTAGGCAAGGCGCCTCCTCACAATTTCACTATTCGAGCCGTTCTGTGCCATGTAAACGCTTCCAAAAGCCCCGTCGCCCAGCTGTTTGAGTGTCTTGAACTTGTCCATGGGTAGACAGTGACTGGAATATGAGCGCGCGCAGAAATGGCCGAGGGCACAAACAGAAATTGTCAACACCGAACATGCACCCTTGTCTCGTCCTTTCATTCCTCCTTTTTCATCATCATAAAATATCTTCATTTAAAAAATGCAATGCCTAGCCTCATCAACATGCATACATCAAAGAAGTAAAGTTGCAGCAAAATTCATCAGTCTCTCCGCATATCGCCCAGGCTCTTCCACGCTCGTCTCTGTACCGCTGGAAATGCTACTCATGGAGTTTTTTCGTGCCGCCAAGTAGGGAATCTCAGGATTTGGAACGAGGACGGGAATACTCCTTGTTTTGTTCACGACGCAGCCAGACTCTCTCGGTGCCAACGTCAAACTCTGCTCTGAAATGGCTCGGCGGACCAATACGTCAGGTTGGGTCGTCGGTGAGCCGCTACCCCCACCCAAGAAGAGACTTGTGCGCGACCGGTGCCGATGAAGCTCACGCTCAATCCACTTGGCAAGGTTGAATTTTTGAAGCACGTCAATGAGACCCAGAAAATATACCTGACGGGGTTCAAAGTATGATGAGCAAAACCAAATAGTAGCGACCAAGAAGACACACCTCCCCACGCTGCACTTCATTCACACCCGAACCCAAGCCCCTAACTCCAGCCATATGCGCACCATCCACTTCCTCACAGCCCTCGCCACACCGATGCACACCTACCAACAAGCTATAATCCATAAAGCCAAATCCCTTGAGCATCTCCACATCCCGCCTCAACACTTCCATCACCCGTGTGCGTTCCTCCACGCACAACCGGACTCCTTCGAACCGCGCAGGCCCCTCGCGCCTGCGTAATTGCTCCCAGTCGAGTTCTTTGAGCACGACACCGCGCAGAGCCTGTGGGGACGCGCGCGCGACATCCTGCGCGCTCAGGGCCGCGCGACCGACGTTAGAGCCCTTGAAGTCGAAGCGGAGGTGGATAGGGATACGCGGGTGCATTACGTTGGCCATGAGCACGAATGTGAAGGGCTTGGAAAGTGTAGTTTCGATTAAGAGGGCGACGGAAGCTTCTTCGGATGAGCGTGACGATATCTCTGGATGTATGGCTGGGTAGAGGAGGGGTGAAGCCGGCGCCTGCGGCGGAGGCTCGAACGTGAAGAGGCCCAGATATTGCGGTAACAGGGTCTCATTCTGGGACTGAATGTGATTCAGGTACTTAAGGGGACATTGAAGTTAGCTCAACGTTCTTGCACGAAAGTCAGGGAAACTCACTTTCGGTAAAAAATGAACCAAGTTTTCTTCCTCTGACCCACGCAGCGTCTTGAACAGAAATCGGTTATCAGGAGTCGCAAAGAAGATGGAATTCGATTTTCCCGCCGACTTGCTGATGTGACATATACCTTCGCCAAGAGCATCTTCCAACTCCAACAAGCCAATATCAAAACGTTCTCTGACAGATTTGAACGCAAGAGGAGCGTAATCTGTCAGCTTAATGTGTCCATATTCTGGAATCATCCATTGATACAGAAGCTGCTTTGTAAAGGCAGACGCGTCCAAGTGTGGTTTTGCTTGAGAATCGCTCGCACTGCCCTCATTCAAAGTATCTCCTTGCGAAAAGCTATTCCTGCTAGAGCTTTCCCCTATGACAGAAGAAAGCGTGCGAGATCGTGGTCTGGACTGTGAAACAAACGAGAGGCGATTCCAGCTCTTGAAGACTGGAAACTTGCGAATCGAACGCGCCGGCATGTGGAGTGAGACTGTAGATTGAATCGAAGGTCTTCGCGCGCGTGCTTTGAAAACCTGGAAAGCCTGAGAATCGTCCGTCTGCTCGTTGTACTTGACGCGACTTGCTTCCATGGGAGGAAAGAATGTCAAAGAGGAGTTATCACAGCGCTGTCCCAAAGGTTCTGGAAGGAGATAGGGGTCTATGGGGTGGGGTTTCGGAGCCAATTCTGAACGGCTCAAGGCGAAAGCGACTGCTGCGAGACAGTGTTTTGCCGTGACTGTTGCTAAGCACTGCTGTTCGGAGCCTGTTAATTCAGGGTAGTTTTGGTGATGAAGCAGAGTTTCACAGTGCTGGTTCTGGTTGAGAGACTGCTGTTGCTGGGTTCTGTTTCGGGACGCGCGCCGACGATGCCTGTTTGCCACACAGAGAAGCAGGGCAGCGACGGACGCGGACGACAGCGCTATGGTGTACAACGACGCGGTGGCGGCAACGGCGGCAGCGAGGAGCATTTTGTTGCGTGTCGTGGCTTGGCTCCAAAGTTTTAAGTTGATTTGGCCACGCGTCGTGTCGCTCTCCCTTCCTTCCCTTGTCACCTCCGCCTGCCTCCAAGTGCGCCAGCTCTTTGGCTAAATACTCTGCGCCTTCTCTCACTCACAATTAAAACTTGCGCGTTTGCGGTTGACAATGATCCGACTTGAAAAGCGGAACTGAGCTCGCGTCTGATCCAGACTGGCGAGACGTTCTCTCACTTCACTTCGTTGTCACCATAAACATAATGTGCTTTGCTGACACCATTTGAATCACAATGGTCTCGCTTCTGCATGTGTTCTACGCTGCCGTTAGCATCGCGGGGACCAAGGTCTCGGTTTTTTGCAGCTAACCACCAAACAACAGCAATGCCATGAGCTCGAGTCAGCCTTTTGTTTGGCCTTTACCAAGAAATTTGGGCTACCGAACTGCAACCCCAAATCGTATCTACATCAGGGGTACCCGACAGTCACGATTTCGAGTTGTTTCCTTGGTTGGGGCTCGAGATTCAGAGGCACCTCATGGAAGGGCAGCAACGCGTAAAAAGGCGACTCGTTCACACCACTGCTCTTAAATCGCATCCTGAACTTGCGCTACTTCGCTTCCACTCCTCCAATCGAGACTGCGACATGAGTCTCGCTCGTTACGTGGCCATTTGCGCCTTCGCCACTGAGTTCGCTGTCTGCAGCAGACCCTTGCACAGCAGCAGCAGCTGGACCGAGAACGACTCAACGAGGCAATTGGCCCCCTGGATGTATATTCCGCTCTGGAAGCCAAGAACCAAGACAACACAGGAAAAAACCTCGATTTGGCACCCTGTTCGTGCCTCATTGAAGAATCGGATTGGGTCCTAGTTGGGGATCCTCTTGTGCGGTCTATATGATGTGATGTCCTGTGATGTCCAGCTGGAAGTTTGGCGGTGACATGACATGACCTGAGCGTTTCTTCGTTAACACCTAGTCTTGTTTCCGGGATCATCGTGGCGTCGGTCTACGAGGGGCACCACATAGAAGTAAAAGCGCCAATAGCGAGAGATGCAGAAAGTAGCCTCTTCCACCTTCTTCTTTCAATCAATTTATGAAGTAGGCTTTTTTGATGGCACAATCACGTGAGTTTATGCCTCCTCGATGCTTTGCAAACGAAGGAACGAAAGCTATGAGAGGAGATCCGGTGTACGAGACATTTGAAGAAATTCTCATTTGTTACTTTATGATGTTTTTCCATTCGAAATCTGCTCAATCATCAACGAACTGCAACTATTTAAAGATCATTCGTCTGCCCTTCTTAGCATCCAAGTCTCTATGGAAGACGCTGCCGAACTGTCCACAGCCGCGTTCGGGGCGATTGTCGCATCGGATGTCCGTGAATGGTCCGAAACAAAGTATTCGGACGCAATCTGGGTGAGCCGCTGGAAGTTCAGCAAGGACACCAGTCTTGCGCACCACCAAGCTGCTCTGGAGCATATTGTTGACAACTTCAGGAACCATGGACAGCTTGTTGCCGAGCTGGACCTCAAAAAGTACCCGTCTGTGTGGGCCTCCATTCTCGCCCTCGCTTGGAGCCTCGCTTTCCAAGTCCCGAACTATGGTTCTGCGGCCCTTTCAAGCCAATCCTCCCCCATGAACGAGACCAAGATTGCGGACCTGTTTGACGTTGCCGTCCTAAAACCCCTTCGCAGTGTTTCCACAACCAAAAAGACTAATGTCATTGTCGTCTCCGGCTTTGACCATGAATCCGGCTTCACAGCACTCTCTGGCCTCACCCCTCTCCTCGCCAAATTCCCCTTCGGCTTCAAATTCGCCTTCGTGGGCACAAACGACCGCCTCCCCGCCATCCTCGCCCAATTCCGCCTCCACCGCTACGACATCACGCAAGCCGCCACCGCTCTGGCCAGCATTACAATTACCCTCGGCACCCAAACTCAACAAGACCTCCGCCTCCCCGTCCCCACATCGGTCAAGGACTCTCTCGGCGTCCGCGTTGCGCGAGACTGTTCCAATTGGATCGAATCGCCCTACGCGGATGCAAGCTGGATCCGTTACTGGCGCTTCGACCGTGCCACCACCCGCGCGGGCCAGTCTGTCGTCCTCCCCGCCGTCCTGCGCGAGCTGCGCAGCGCGGCGCGGCTTGCCGGCGTCTTGGACTTCAAGCGCGGCGGAGGGGCCGACGGCAGTGGAGGCGCACAGGCAGCCGTAAATGCACTCGCGTGGGGTCTGGCCCTTCGTGTGCCCGCGTATCGGCGCGCCCTGGTGGCCGGGAATTTGAATCTGCATGCCGGGCCGGAGAGGCTGTTCGAAGGGGCCGTGTTAGCGCCCTTGCGGGCGGCTGGGCGAGCAGTTCCGAAGCCATTTGCGGTTGTGGTGCATAATTTCGATTCGGAGGCTGGGTTTGACGGGGTGGAGAAGTTTGTGCCCTTGCTTTCGCAGCTTCCGTATGGATTCAAGTTTGCATTTAGTGGTTCCAACGAGAGGCTGCCTCCTTTGTTGGAGCAATTCAAAGTGGTCAAGTACGACTTGTTGGAGGCATCCCGTCTGGCGCGCGAACAGGCAGTTTGAGACGGTCTCTTAAATGGTATTGTTTATAGGACCTCACGTTTATTTTGAAACGGTCTCTTAAATAGTATTGTTTAAAGGACCTCACGTTTCATCGTCTTGGGTGACGACTAGCCTCGTATTTCTTGTTTTGATTTTGATAAAATAATTGAATCTTCAAAGTGGGCCACATTACGTAAAGGGGAAACATAGATGGAACAGACGTGTAAACAAACGAGAAATTTGGGCCTGCACGAGAAATTTGGGCCTGCAGAAGCCAACGAAGTAAACCCACAGGTCACCTCAAACTCTACGACTGTGAAGGACCCTGCTGTTGTTGCTGTTGCAAATCCCGCACGGCAAACTTCTCCCCCCATGCAGGCGTCGCTCTACTACCCGCCGGCGGCGTCCATGCCGTGCCACCACTCATCCCATTGAAAGGCCGCTGCGGACGAACGGGCACCCCGCGCAGCTCCAGTGTCGCGGGCGGCATCTGGAACGCTTGCTTGTTCCAGGCCTGCAACGAGCTCGGAGCCGCCGGGGATGAGGACTGGTAGGTCCACTCTGCGGGACCGGATGAGATGATGGATTGCGGGGAAGGGAGTGCGCCCAGATGTGATGAGGGGGGTGCGGGCTGCGAGTTGAGGTTGGACATCGACGCGCGTCGTGGAATGGCGCGGGCCTGTCTACCTGTACCGGGCCCCAACTCGGCTGTTTTTGATTTGACAGTGTGTTGAGTCATTATGTCAACTGTGAAAACGACAAGGAACATACCCAGCGAGCCAACCTTGCGCAACCCATTTGACTCCACGCTACCCTTTCCTTTCGCACCAATCTCAGAATTCACAGTAGAAGCTGGCGACCCATCCACACTAGCCCCATCACCCCCCTTCATGTTCCCGAAAAACGCATCATAAGGCCGCTCCGCGCCACCACTTCCACCACGGTCACCCCCCTCGAGAACAGTCGCCCTCCGCTTAAAGAATCCATTCGAGATACCCCCTCCCACAACCCCGCCACCGCTCCCACCAGCGCCTCCCCCAACCTCGGTGCTGCTCCCCGCCCGGAAACGGCCCGCAAACGCCCCCGCAAAGGACGGCGTTCTCCGCACACCCGCCCCCTCCGCTGCCCCGGCCGCCTCGGCCTCCGGTGCTAGTGCAGTCACAGCCACGGGCGACGCATCTTCGCCGCCGCCCCTCGTCCGCACGCCTGCCGCGTCCTCGTTTTCCTCCTCGCCCGCGCCTGCGCGTGTACTCGGTCCAAAGAAGCCGCTTCCGACTCGGCGCACAGCGTTCTGCAGACCGCTGATGGAGCGCGACAGGCGTCTTCGCAGACTCGGGAATCGTATCAGCGGTTGCACCAGTTGCTGTTGACGCTGCTGCTGTTGATTGGCGTGAATTGCTGCTCTGGATTCGACTGCAATCTCGCTGGTGGAGGGTGGGCGCGGGAGTAGAGTTGCCGTAGCCGTTTGATGTTCTTGCTGCTGTGTGTGAGGTTGACTTTGCAAGTTCAAGTCCGCGGTTTGCTGGGTGGGGTACCCGGGGTTCGCGCTGTAGTTGGACGCGATGTCAGGTGCCGGGGACATCTGTAGTTGTGGTTGCGTTGACGTGGATGTGAATACTTGCGCGTGGGTGGGAGATAGTGGTGAAGCTGGTGCGGACGTGGGTGCCAGCTTAGGCTGCTTGCGCTCCAACTGATCCAACCCGTCAAGCTTATCCAGCGAAAAGGAAGGAAGCGGCGCCAAAGAAGACGGTATCGTGGGCGAAGTCATCGATGCGGCCTCAGAACCCAAAAGCAACCTCAACTGCACACTGTTGAACCGGCTCGGAATCTCCGCGCCCGGTGCAAGGACGATCCCCGGAGCCGCCACCACGTCCTCCGCAATCTTGTCCAGCCGAATTTCCATGCTGCCAGGGAACCCGTGCGAGGCCGGGATCGGCTGCGGCTTGCCCCCGTTCGCAATCGCGTTGTTGTTTGTGGCAGATATCTTGGAGGAGGAGGTCGGTGGGCCGTACGGAACCATCAGGCCTGGCACGGATCCGCCGATAAAGCGCGGCATGGTTTCTACGAGTACCTTCAGATCGTGCACGCTGCATCGCCTTCGAGGATCCAAGTCAAAGCAACGCCGCAGGAGTGCATCAAAGTGAGGACTCAAATTGAACTGCGCGCGCAATATGTTGGGATTGGTTCCGACAAAGGCGCTAAAGATGGGATCAGTCGGGTGCGCCTCGAACCAGGGGTTCTTAGCAAAAAGCAAGTTGATCAAGATGACCCCCAAGCTCCAGACGTCGCTGCTGGCGGGCGGGTATCCTGTCCGTGAGCTGAAAGGATTGTGCATTCCGCCCCCGGTGCGGGCTTTTTCCTTGTGGTGAGGTTTGATGTTCGGGTTGGTGGAAATGTAGGCTGGGTCGAAACATTCTGGTGCCATATACCGAACAGACCCGCAACCCATTTCTGTGCTCCAAGTATCCGATGTGGCAAGACCAAAATCAGTGAGCTTTATGGCGTAGTCGTTCGGAGCGGCCGACTTCGACACAATGAGGCAGTTTTCAGGTTTCAGGTCGCGATGGTAGTATCCCTTGCTGTGGCAGTGAATGACTGCATCCACAATCTGAGCAAAAATGTTTTTGACTGCCCTCTCTGAGAAACCGCCACGTTTTGTGATTGCATCGTAGAGGTCTGGCAGGTGTCAAATCAATATAGCAACGGGTGAGGAAGGAGAAACACCACTTACCCATTTCGCAGTAATCCATGACGAGATAGAGGGATTTTTCATCCTCTACCGTTCCAATGAGGGGCACAATGTTGCTGTGGGGCCCAATCTCGTTCATGATGAGAACCTCGTGGCGTTGCAATCGTAGCTGGCGCTGATCGAGGCCCTCCTTAAAGAGCCTCTTTACAGCTTTTCTTGCATTTTCAGTGGCTGTTGAGGATGCGAGTGGCTGGTGCACCAGTGTCCTTTCTGAGTCTGCCGCGAGCATCTTGCTGAGAGACTGGCTATAGTTGATCTGCACTTGGTGTGCAAGATAAACGTAGGAGAATGAGCCACTGCCGACAACGCTATCGACAGTGACAGCGACTGTGTGGTTGTGGTGGCGATCCAAGGGGGGTTGCCGCGGGTGAGGCTGTGATGCAGACTCTGGCGATGACGGTAACAAGGAGGACAGGGAGGAGCGCAGAACAAGGGTTGTGCCCACAAACGCTGAGTGCGTCGAGTCGGTCTCGTCCGTGGGATGCACTGGCTTGTCCTTGTCTGCCTTGTTGTCCGAGGCGGGCACTGGAACTGTGTCTCCTGGCGGCACAGACACCAACGCTGCCACCGTTGGAGGGGGCAACACCTCGGGATTCGCTGGCGGCGGCGGGGCTGTCGCAGTCATCAGTAATCCAACTATTAAAACCAGAGTGAAACAGGGAAATAACCATCTCCACCGATTGACTGAGACAAGGCCATTGTATCAAACTACCGCAGCATTTCTCTCGACAATTTTGCTTCGTCCGCCGCTTCCTATCCCATTCAGCCAGTAGAGACAGTGAAATTGGGGCCGTCAAGCCACAATGATTTTTTATGTTCAATCGACAAAGCAATTAGGGTTTGAGGCAAGTCATAGGAGTCACCTCCCTAACCTCCTTCTCCTTTTTCTCGAGCAACAAACGACACAGCGCACATCGCGACGAAACTCCATAATGCAGCTCCAAAGTTTTCTTGTAACCTGAGGAAAGCTCCGCGAATGGTCGTCGCCTCCATGCAGTGTACCTGTTGAATGTTGCCGCGTCCGTCAAGACGCGCTTGATCTCATCCGCCAGCCCCTGTGCATCATATTTGTCTGCAAGAATCACACTGTCTGGTGCAGGGGCAAAATCCTCAATGAAGTTGGGTGCACCCAAGTAAATCGGCACACACCCAGTCCGGTATGCATCCTACAAAATAGACACTCAGTATTCAGTTGAATCTATTCCTCCTCGCCTTTTCACTCCTTCAAAAGGAACTTACCCAAACCTTCTCAGTGACATAATCACTCTCCACACTATTCTCTATTCCAACGCAAACACGATGTCCCCGAAACTCCGCATCCTTATCCGCACGCATGCTCCCATCCACATTATGCAAACAGGCCCCCGCGGCCTCCACTGGCACACCCATCGCCATCAACGCCTCCACAAGCGCGCGCCGCCCGCTCACGTCGTCACAGTTCCCGTTAACGAAGCTCACGCTCGCCTTACGTGTGGCAAACCCCGGTAGTGGCGTCGCCGCGCGTGCGCTCGTCTCGGTGCGGATGTCGAACGGCACGTATGTGAGCGGCACGCTGCTGTTGCGCCGATACAGCATCGTGTACGCAAATTGGTTCATGAACTTGGGGGAGTTGAGGGAGGGGTAATAGGAAGCCGGTTCCGTACTGTGCACCACCTTAGGCTGCCGCGTGGGCTCTAGCTGTCCGTCATCGACCATGGGTGCAAAGTACCAAAGCGCGTCCGCGTTATCGGTGGGCAGGTCAGGTTTATATTCGCAGTGGAGGGCGCGGGGTGGAGATTCGACGGTGTTGCAAGGTTCCATGCGGTCATAGTCTTCGCCGAAAAAGTGGTCCGTCATAACTTTGACGTGGATTTCGATTGGATGTTTTGAGACTATAATGTTGGATTGGATTTTCTTGTCCTTCTCAGATGACGAGACTTGCAGCTCATTGCGAGGATTTGGCACTTTTACAATCAAAGAATCCTTCGCAGACCATTGCGTAGTGAGTTTCTTAAAATCTTGTCCGCTCTTTTTCGTAAGGGCTGCTCCCGCCGGGACCGGTACTTTCGTGTCATGTAAGCCAGTCAGTTGCGACTCATTTTTCTCGTAAAGCGGATGACCCACTGGCAACCCGCTACCTGCCTTGAAAGTACTCTCCTTAGCCGCATTATCCTTGTCAAACGTGTTGGCAGTCCGTGGCTTGACTTCCTCGTCCTTCCCCGGTTTCACCGACTTGATCTTCCCTGGCATTTGTTGCGGAGAAACAACGTCAGGCACTCGTGTCGTTAGTAGCGCGTTTCGAACGTGTGTCGTGGTTGGGCCCTGCTGGGACGCCGCCGCGTTATGCCGCCAGCCCGGTCTATCCCCAGAGGTGGAGAATGTGCCTGAAAAGAGGAAGCACGCTGCAATGAAGGGGAAGATGGAAGTCAGACGCACTAACTTGATGCGGATGCGCGCGACCATGGTGTTTCCTTTGTTCCCTTGAATAAAGAGTTAGTGGGAGTCAAGCAACAATAACCACGATCTAAAAAAATTCTAACTTGGTCACAAGCAAAGAGAAGGTTGAATGAAGGGAAATAAAGGAACGATAGGGGGTTTCTGCTGTTTTTTTGTGGACAGTAAGTGTTCATCCTTTCAATAATTTAGCATCATTTGCTTTTTCTGGCTACCTAAAACTACTGGTGGTTTTCTTGTATTCCTTAACGTTTACCTCCTTCGCTTGATTTGGAGCTTCCTTGAGCTCCTGATCGGAATCACTACCTTCGTTAAATCCGGTGCTGGATGAGTAGCTTGATTTGATGAGCGGCTTTATTTGATGCTTCTGGAGTCTCCACAGTTGCTTCCTCTTGAACGAAGGCTCCATCGGACTTTACGTCTCTAGAGCTGCCGGCTTTATCACAAGCACCCGGATTGCTCTTGTTCTTGTGGGGTTTTGGGGGGCGCCGATTGAGTTGATTGACATCTTGTGCGGCTTCTAGGCGGTTCCGGAGGTTGACCAGTTTTTACATTTGGATCGCCGCGGGTGAGCAATTCTTCACCAGAGACGGGCGACTTAAGTCCCATGGCGCCGTCAAGGGCGGCTCTTCTTCGGGACATAATGTGACGTCAGAATGTGGCCGCAGTGGTTTCTTGGAGGGAAAGGGAGGTTCCTGTGTGGAATTTATACTTGACGATAAACACGAGAAAAAGTGTCAACTCAGTGACGCGAAAGGGCTTGGTTTGAAAGAGGATACGCACCTGGGTGCACATTTTCGTTTGATTTTGCGGCGGGGTTGAACTCACCTGATTGGATGAAGTATGTCCCATTATCTGCGTCCTTCATTGAGTTATCGTCTTTTATTTAGGATAATAAGACTTCTTTTCAACGTTCGCATTAAAGGAAGAAAAGGATGGGAATCAAGGAGTACGTGAGAGGCGCTGAGGGTGGGAAAGAAAATTGAGTCAAGGGAGGAGCATGCTGAGCTTGAATTGGAGACAGAAAGTAGCGAAGGGAGAAGAAGGGACGGTGGGGACGTGGAGGTTATGCGTCTCGTCGATCGTTGACAATTAACATCTCCCACAAAACTTGAGAACCACCACAACGAGATGGGCACCCTCTGGCGCAGCGAGGAGATGAGCATGGTGCAGCTCTACATTCCGATGGAGCTCGCACAGCCTACCGTGGCAGAGATTGGCGAGCTTGGTCTTATCCAGTTCCGCGACGTAAAGCATACTTGAATATTTAAATATTCTCTTCTGGCCTGGCTAACAGAGACAATCAACGATAGCTGAACCCGGACGTAAACGCCTTCCAGCGCACGTTTGTGAACGATATCCGACGTCTGGACGACATGGAGCGCAAGCTTCGTTGAGTCACCGTTGTGGTGTCCCGCTCGCGACTTATTTGAACTCAAACAAAGGCTTTCTGCGCGCGCAGATCGACAAGGCTTCCATCAAACTGCGTGGAGACCCTTCGACCGTCGCGGCCGCACGTGCGCGCTCGCAGCTGGAGGTCGACGAGCTTGACGAGCGTCTGACTGAGCACGAGGCTCGCGTTGCTCAGATGAACGCTAGTCAAGAGACACTCAACAAGAGATATCTGGAACTCACAGAGCTTAGGCACGTTCTCAAGGAGACAAACGTATTTTTTGAGGATGTGCGTAACGGGAGATCCCCCCACCCCCTTCAAATTTGTGCGCTTTCTCATTCTGCGTTTTCAGGCTGAGTCGCGTTCCGAAGAAATCAGAAACAGTGGACAGCAAGAAGAATCGTCGCTTATTCGCGGGGCTCAGGACGAACCAGAATCGGCTGAAGAGGGCCGTGCGACTTCACGCGGCGCCAATCTTGGGTGAGCGTTATTTCATCCAACCCTTCTCACAGATGTAGTTCTGAAAATCATTGGAAATTCCAACAGGTTCGTTGCTGGTGTTGTTCCCCGCGCCCGTATGGGCACCTTTGAGCGCATTCTCTTCCGCGCACTTCGCGGCAACCTCTTCATGAACTACGCCGAAATTGATGAGCTTATTCGCGACCCCGTAACGGACGAAACCGTCAACAAGAACGTATTCATCATCTTTGCCCATGGAAAAGAAATAATTGCTAAAATCCGCAAGATTTGCGAATCCCTCGGCGCTACGCTCTACCCCGTGGACGGAAACTATGAAAAGCGCCGCCAGGATAGTGCTCAAGTGATTGCCCGTATTGACGACCTCAAGCATGTTTTGGACAACACCACCTTTACGCGCCGCAGCGAGCTTGTCAAGGTCGCCGAGACGATTGAAGTCTGGGCCACCATCATCAAGAAAGAGAAAGCCATCTACTACACGCTGAACATGTTTAACTATGACCAGAACCGCAAGGCTCTGATTGCCGAGGGTTGGTGCCCGACCAACAGTATCAATGCCGTTCGTTACGCCCTCCGTAGCGTAACTGAGCGCACGGGCCATACGATTCCAGCCATTTTGAACGAACTGCGCACGCACAAGGCGCCTCCCACTTTCCACAAGACCAACAAATTCACCGCCGGGTTTCAGGGGATCGTAGATGCTTACGGTATGGCCTCATACCGTGAAATCAACCCGGGTATCTTCACGGTGATCACGTTCCCATTCTTGTTTGCACTCATGTTTGGTGATTTGGGTCACGGATTTATTATGGCCCTGTTTGCTGCGTGGATGTGCAGATACGAGGTCAATTTGTCGACCAAAAAGTGGGGAGAGGTAAGATAAATTCACTTTCAGATGCTGAGTTTGACATGGCGCTTTCTGCGCAGATTTGGGCCACTTTCTTTGGTGGGCGCTACATTATCCTTCTCATGGGTATCTTCTCCATGTACACCGGCCTTGTCTACAACGATATCTTTTCCAAGTCAATGAATTTGTTTGGTTCTGGATGGGCGTACCATCAGGAAAACAACTCCACGGCGAAATGGGTGGGAAAATATGAGCACACGTACGCTTTTGGTGTTGACCCTGTGAGCATTTTTGATCCTCAAATTTAATTTGAATTCTGAATCGATCAAACCGATGCGTCACCCGACAGGCATGGTATGGAACCGACAACGCCCTCATCTTCTCCAACTCGTACAAAATGAAACAAGCCGTCGTGATTGGTGTTATCCACATGGTTTTTGGTATTTCTCTGCAAATCTTGAACCACCTGCACTTTCAGCGGCCGTGGTACATATTGTACGAGACTGTTCCGCAACTGCTGTACATGCTCTCGCTCTTTGGATACCTGGTTTTTATTATTCTGTTCAAGTGGGCAGTGCATTGGCAGAACCCGTCTGAAGCGCCTGGATTGTTGAATACTCTGATTTACATGGTGTTGTCACCTGGAACGATTTTGATGCAGCTGTATCCTGGACAGGTGACTTACTTCATACATTCGATCAGAATTTTTGCACACTCTTCTTAAACCACGAACTAGGCTTCCGTTCAAACGTTTTTGATTTTACTGTGGCTCCTTTGCATCCCTTGGATGCTGCTTGTGAAACCCTACATGCTCAAGTACGAGCACGAGAAGCACATTGCAGCGGGATATACGAACCTGTCTCAGGAGAACTTGAGCGGAGGAGATACTCCGAGTGCGAGTATGGACGTTGACCGCAACGCCGTAGGCGGCCATGGGGGTCATGAGGAGATGAACCATGAAGAGGTAAATTCGCATGGCCATTCTGAGGTTGTTACTCTGACTCCCTTTTCCTCGGGTCCCTTCTTTTCATGTATTGGTGAAGGTCATGTTGATTGACTTCATTTTAAATCACAGCATTTTGACTTTGGCGAGATCATGATTCATCAAGGAATCCACACGATTGAGTTTTGTCTCAACGGTGTTTCGAACACAGCCTCGTACCTTCGTCTCTGGGCCTTGTCGTTGGCTCACGCTCGTTCGTATTTTATTAATATTGACTGCGGTCTCTTCTCACTTTGTTCTCGCCTTGAAACAGAGCTGTCCGAAGTGCTCTGGGACATGATCTTTGTGAACTCCCTTAATGCTTCCGCAGGGCTAGGATCCTTCCTTGGCCCCATTGCTATCGTGATTGGATTCAGCTTGTGGTTCTCTGCTACTGTGAGTATCCTGCTCGTTATGGAGGGTCTTAGTGCATTTTTGCACGCCCTTCGTCTTCACTGGGTCGAGTTCAACAGCAAATTTTATGAGGGACAAGGAGTCAAGTTTGAGCCATTCTCGTTTGAAAGTCTCATGGCCGAAGAGGAGGCGGAGTAAAGTAATTTTTTTAGTGTTGGATCGTCGTGCTGATTTCGCTTTCTTTATTACTTCGCCATTCCGCACACTTACATTCTCGTGTTATCCTTGCAATGATTTCTTCTTTTCAAGTGAATAATGTTTTATCAATATCCAGAGTTTCTTAAGCGCGATTTCCCCTCCGCGATGAAACAACACATTGTTGAGGAAAATGTCTGTGAAACTTGGTAATCAAGAGCGTCTAAATTCAGCGGATCTGAATTTTTTGCCTTACCTTCTGGATCAAGAGCGCCGACGAGACTTTGCTTTTGAAATTGCGAAGGCGCATGGCGAAGAGGGACTGACTTGTGACCCAGGAACACAGCGTTTTTAAAATTGTTCCGACGCCAAGCACTGCGTGCGCACTAAATTCCTTGAATCAAACAGAATGCTTCGACAAGCATTGCTCACAGAAATATTCTACACAGAGAACATGGAATGAAATGATGAATCGGCCAGTCTTTCATCCGAGCGGAGTAGCTGTGAAACTACAGAATCCGCACAGTCGCGTTTGGAACTCAGAAGCAGTGCAATGTCTCTTGCGGCGAACGCTGTGGCCTGGAAGCCACTGCTGGTTTGGACTTTTATATATGTCACAGGTACAATCGGATTTATGCCTTGACAAATAGAAGGAAGTAGACCAATCATTTTCGGCCCTTCTTCTTGGTGGGAGTAGATGACGCGGCTGACGCCTTGGATCTACCTATAGCCATGTCAGCCTTGACAACGCCCACCTCCGCCACCACCCGATTTGTCGCCCCTTCCGTCTTGACCTTGCCCACCCCAGAAATCTCCACTTCCGCAGGCACCACATCTACCTTTCCAATGGCCTCCACACTGAGCCCCGGAATCTGCGGCTCCACAAGCTTCACGACCAGCTTGCTTCGCTGCGCAGCCTCATGTCCTGCTTCTTCCACAGCCACTCGCACAACAACTTTCTGAAAAATGCTGATTTTCGCGCCAGTGACCGGGTGTGAAAGCGTGTTGGACGCCGGGTCGTGGATAAGGATATCGCCGGCACCTGCAATCACGCTTTTGGAGTGCACAATACCTTCGATACCAAAACGTGGGATGAGGACCGAGAATCCGTTTTTCATGATGCGAATCACGAACCCCTCTTCCTGTATATTTTTGTTCTTGAAGAAGAGATTCGTGAAGAGTTCAACGGAAGAACGAGAGGCTTGCTGTGCGTTCCGGTGGCGAAAGTTCAAGTCTGTCAAGCGAATGTGAAAAGCTGTTTCACCTTGCAGTTTAATAGAAACATACTGTCACTAAGGTCCGCCGACTTCAGCTTGTCCACCAAGTCGGACGAATACGTCTTGTCGTAGCCAATGCAGGCGGCCAAGAGGCGATGCACGACCAAATCTGATTGAATGATATCAAAAACGGCATTCCACACAATCCAGGCAATTACCGGCGTAACGACGAATCGGGGAGGTGAAATGCGTATAAATATCCGTAGCAAGACCGTAGTGCCTGCATCACAAGTATTGAGTACAAAGAAGCAAACACATGAAGATGCCCACCAAAATTCCTCTTCGGCAAGAGTTCCAGAGCAAAAGTACACAGCCTGCATCATGCATCGCGTCGTCATAATTCGAATCAGTTTGTTGAAGTATGGCTCATCTTGAAGCTGCAAAGTTGAGCTTTCAGAATTGCGGAACATCCCATGTGATAATCCCCCTTAAAGGTAGCTTACCACAGCCTTGTCTAACGAATCAGAGAGGGTGCGGTTGTTGGAGGGATCAATCTCCACACCAAATTCGGCGGCAGCGCGAATGAGGCTTTCAAAGTTCTTGACAGAGGGCTTCGGATGCCGACTGCAATTCGACAAGGTATCAGAAAAACGACGGCAAGGGCTAAAAAAATACAAACCGAAGCATGGACGAGTCAGGGAACACACTGTAAATCTTCTTTGCTACATAAATGTTCGCAAGCAACATGAACTCTTCAACAAGTGCGTTCGTGTCCTTCATCTCCTTCAGTTCTGTTTGAATTATAAACGTTAATACTGCATTTGAGGAGTAGAGATCTACTTGCCGACATCCACGGGATCCTGTGCATCATTGTCCAAGCTAAAGCGTACTTCAGGACTCGCCAGCACCAGTGCTCCGTTCGCCATTCGCTTTGCACGCAATTTCTTGGCAATGCTGTTCAGCATTTTGATTCCCATGGAAACGGGGTCCGTGAGTGTCGGGTCATCCAGCCGGGCTTGTGCAGCATCGTACGTCAACGATGCGCGCGAGCGAATAACAGACTTGGAATATTTGACGTCAACCACTTTAGCGTCAGGTGTCATTTCCTGGTTGTAATCAGGGTCAAATTAAGAAAGTCACAAGGAAGAAACTCACCCAAATGCATGAAAATGCAAGTCTTTCCACATCCGATCTGAGGGAACACAGATCTAAGCGCCGTGGTGAGTCGAGTTATTTTTTTCATTCTGGGCCACTCACTGGTTCCCAAGAGCGACGGCAGCATATCAATGCGTCGGTCGACAAGGTACACTGTCGTTCCGCGAGTGGCAGCTTCTAAGTCCATAGCGTTACCGGACTTGACAAAATGACTGACGTCGGCGATATCTACAAAGTTGATAAGCTTCTTGCCTTCTAGTCAAAGAGACAACCGCCACTCACGGACTCCAACTTCGTAGTTTCCATTTGGCAGCATCTTTGCATGCAGCGCATCATCAATATCCGTACAGCCAGGAGGGTCAATACTGCACACATCCAAACCCCTGAAATCCATGCGTCCCGCCAAGAGCTCCTCCCTCACAACCCACGCTTCCCCTTCCTCAGGTAAAAATGACAATACTTGCTTAGAAAACGGCATGAAGCGCACGTCATGCTCCAACAGAATCACATCCGTCTCCGTCTTGCGATCCCCCACCGCCCCCAGCGCTTTTACAAAGTGTCCCGAAGGGTGCCGGCTAGTCTTGCTCCAACCATCAACGGCCACCATAATGCGCTGGTGCGCGAGCTGCGCAATCTGGCGCGTGCGTATGCGGATCTTGGGGATGCGCTTGTCCATAGGCCAGAAAAAGACGCTCTGTTGGCCACTGGTGGTGCCCTTAGGGGCCTCAATGGTACCACAAAAGGGGCGCCATTTGCGCTGGATGATGCCGACAACGGTGCCCGTGCGCACGAGGTCAGATTTGGCAGCGGTTTGTTCTTGTTCCTCTGTGACCATGTCGGCATCATCTGGCTCCGGGATAGGACCCGCTGTCGATGCATCCAGGAGTGTATTAGGGTCTACTTTGTCCAGCGTTTCATCGTCTTCATCTGGTGGGTGCCGAAAATAAGTTACGGTGAGTCGTTGATGTTTCAGATTCCAGTCAAAAGCAACGCACCGGCTTCCACGACCACTTCATCTCCATGTCGTAACCAGGAAGTTTGGGGCAACAGCTTCACAGCCACAATATCTCCATGAACGGCACGGTTGAGATTCAATCGGCCCACCAACTTTACCGAAGCATCCTCGCCGTCAATCTTAGTGTAAATACTTCCTTCCAAGAAGTTGTGGTACGAGATCTGTAGGGATCCCTGACAGAATGCACCACTTTTGAGCCCCGCGGAAATCTGAGTGGCAGTCAAGTGCTCCGGGTAAGTAAACTTCTTTCCAAAGCCATCTGCATCATCTTCATTTGACGACGAAATCATGTCCACGAGTTCTGGGAAAGCTGACATGCCTTCGACGTATTCGCGCACAGAGAAGCTGAAAAGACCATAGTCTGCCTTGGCCTTTCGCCGGTTGTCGGCATCGTCTGTGAGCAGCACAACTGAAACACCGGCTGGAATGTGCTTGGCGTACCAAGCGCACGCTGTGCGGATAGCTGCAAGCGTTCGAAATGTGAAAACGCATTGCGAGAAAACAAATCCGGTCTCAGACTGACCCCTATCGTTCCGGTCGTTCGGTGACTCGTCTTTCACTTTTTTGACGAATGTGTCGCGCATAAATTCGTTCGAGAAGACGTAAAAGTGCTTCTCATGGTCGGCGCAGAGGTCTCTAACGCGCTGGTGGATCTGGTCGCTGCGGTGCCGTAGCTCGTCGAGCACGGTCTGCAGCACAATGACGTTCGAGAATGCGCGGTGTTCGAGCAGGTCGATCTGGTTAAGTTTTGAGAGGTATTGTCAAAGTTGTTACTCTCACCAAAGAGTGTCAAAAACCTGGTGCAAAAAGACGTTTGTATCCGGCAGGAGAAAGTGGGGAGCCGCGTGCGTTGAGTTGCGGGTGGCTGTGGCCGTAGCGAGTTGCGAGGCTGAACTCAGCCCCGAGCTCGACGACAACAGCGGCGGCAGCGACGCGCACAGAGCGCAGCCGCTCACGCCGCACCGGATGTCGTCGCGCAGATACAGCTCCTTCACAACCTTGATCACGCCCCCGCGCCGCGTCTTGCGCACGTGTGTATTCGTCTGCAACATTGAGTTACTCAAAAAAACAAAACAAATGTGTGCGAGAGTCCACCATACACTACATGCGCACCACCATGACACGCGCATGTCGCACTGGTAATGGACGAATATCGTCACCACCAGCACACCTTCACACTCCCTCTCTTGATGGCAACTTTGGCTGCAAAAAGCAACTCAGGCACATTTCCATCGCTTCCGCTAGATGACTGGAGAGTTGGGAGTATCCGGAAATGCTTATGATTGCCGCACAACCAATCGGCTCGAGGATAGCTGTTGGATCAACCACAAGACCCTGTGAAGCAGCTAGCAACGCTGTCTCATCTGCTGGCAGTGAACAAGCGGTGCTCTCGTCTCCTAGTCCAGAATCACGCGCATATATTCAGACTTTCTTGCAATATACATATGAATAAGAAAAATTTACTTGACAGCCTCAGTTCCTTCGTCCGAAGGCAACCCCTTCACATTCCGTCGCACTTGGCTTGTGAGCACGTCCACCACAATCCATGCTCCGTAACACATTGCGAATGCACAATACAGCAGCAACATGAGGGCAACGCCACTCAATGGGACAGCAAAGACGGTGCCCCCCACACTGACTGACACGACATGTTTCCTCACACTCTCACGCCCAAGTACAGAAATAAAGTAGATCACAGTCGCAGCGGCGAGTACTAGCGCAGGTACAGTCAATCGCAAATGAAGGAGGGCGTCCGTTCGCAGTGTCTGAAGGAAAGGTACCGTTGTCTCCACCACCTGATAAGGGTCGTTGCAGCGCGTGCAGCGAAAGCTCGTGCTGGGAACAGATACCGAATACGCATTCCAGAGTCCAAGTCTGCGAGGCCGCCTTGCTGGTGACACAGGCAATTTTGTCAGGAAGGAATCGATGCAGATTTGGTGAATCCACTGAAGGTCCGGGTCTTTGCAACCCCAACATACGCGGATCAAGGGATTACTTGCATCGTTGCTGTTCGTCTCGTACTCCCAGCAGCACCAGCACTTGCGAGGGTGTGGGTGCAGTGTGCTGTCATTGGGAGACATGTTGCAGAAGATTTATGAGAGATCTGCTGGGGCTGGGACTGAATTCCAACCTCACTCACGATTTTCTCACGGTCCTTCTGCATTCGACGGCCCAAAATTTATGCTATTATGGACTATGTCATTGTTGCAAGTGTCAAGGCGGAAGACGAGAGGTGCCTCCGATCAAAAAAAGAGCACTGAGGCTGTCAAAGACTGGTTTCCAATATGCCTGCGTGATCGTGCGAGCGCGCGAGCGCAAGCATACCGGAGTATGGGTGTACTTGGCTCAGCATTTGAGGCGCGAATCTCAGGGCAGTATGTCGGCCTAACCGAGGACCAAAGGCACGAGAAATTAGGTCCAAGGAAACCGCGAACCTTCATCGTCCGTGCGCCGTCGTGCGATTTGCCCTGTATGTGCGAATGCCGTGAGAGAAATTAGGTGGTATGGCTCGACATTGACCCCGGCAGGGCTGACAGGCTGATAATTCTGTTGGATGGTTCAATTGATGATGTGCAAGAAGTGCGGTTACAAACGTTATCGTCTCCACCATACCACATTTGATAGCGATTTGTCGAAGGTTTGATGTACAAAGAAATTGTATGGCAGCATACTTTATGTCTTGGACTTTTTTTAATGCGTAAAGTCTGAAAATATACTTCCTACTTCTTGCGATACTCCTATTCACGAGCCACCAAATGCAGAATCCTCATAACGAAATGCTCCCGTCCAGTGAATGCCAACGCTCCCTTCGCCTTGGAATTTGTGCAGCAAACGTGGGGCAACGCACAAAAATCCATGTATTGGTCAAAAAGTTTACCTGGTGCTGATGATGGAAGGGTAGGCTACTGTGTACTCAACGACATGTTTGGTCCAATAAGGGGATGTTAGTGAATGGCTTTCTCTGTTTTCACGATGTCAAGTGTTGGCGAAACCCTTGGCCAAGCACCCCAACACGAGATGGACCGAGCTGAGCAGCGACGGGAAAAGAAGCGGCGGCGGAAAGAGCGCAAGGAACGGGAGCGTGCGCGTGAGTGTGAGCGGGGAGATGATGATGAGGATGGGGTGGACGAGACGGGGCCCGCGTTGGTGGAGGAGACGAGCGGCACCCCGTCAAAGCCACCGCTAAGCCAAACCAAGGTTACGAAGAGTCGCAAGACTAGCAAGACTGTGAGCAATATCAAGAACTCGACGACAAACCAGGCGCAGAAGTCGCCGAACATTGCAACGGATCCCCTCAACTCTGCCACGCTCAGAGCCCTGTTCGAGGCAGGATCCAGCGCACATACACACGCTTCAGCTATTGGGTGCGAGTACTGTCTGCTTTGCGTCGCCAGAGAGTACGTGGCGCATCTCGAGTGGTCGCTCGACATGGCAAAGCAACACGAGGCCTTCCCTTCGCGAAAAGAATCCGAAGAGGCTCAACGAAACGCACTTTCCTGCGGTGAGCATTTCTTCGTGAACTTCGTTCTCACTAATACTCTGCAATCAGCTATCTGCTGCGATATCCTGGCAACACCACACATGCTTGCATGCGGACACTCCTTTTGCTTCGCTTGCATCCACGCCTGGCTCACGGGAAACCCACACAAATCCAAAAGGAAATGCCCCACCTGCCGCATCGTCGTCTCTCGTCCGCCCGCCCTCAATCTAAGCCTGCAAGACCAAATTGACGCCTTCGTCCGCACGCACGTTCCCGCAGGAAATGAACGCGACGCTGCTCTCGAGGCGCGTGTGCAGGCGCAAAGGCAGTTTCGCGACGCGTGCACAGATGGCGATGGCGATGTGGGCAGAAAATCGCCTTGGGACGCGTTGTTTGCTGCCTTGTTGGATCCGAATCGGCAAAAAAGATATGATGCCGAGGATGGCGTGTATCGGTGTGGATCCTGCAATTGGGAGGTGGATGGGAATCAGTGTTCCAATACCCAATGTGGGATTGTCTTTGAAGGGGATGATGAAGGAGACGGTGATCCGGATCGAGTGGTAGTAGGAGATTTTATTGACGACGAAGCGGAGGTGGATGGTTCGGATGACTTTGATGGCGAAGATACGGATTCTGACGAGGACGACGGAGAGGAGGAACCTCTGGGTATTGACGACAGCACAGAGGGAAGCAGTATGGACGGATTTGTTGTGGATTCCGATGAAGAAGCGAGCCCTAACGACGAGGACGTTGGCAGCGATGTGGAAATGACCAATGCCGACTCTTCAGCTGTTGAGGATGACAGCAACGACGAAGGTCTGTCTCATCATCACCACCGTCTGCACCGAGCCCCAGCATCGTTCAACATTCGCAACCCTCGCCTCCAACGCGACCGTGACCGGGAATCTACCCGCCGCCACCGCACCAGAGGCAATGCCCACCGCCGCATCGAAAGCAGCGACAACGACGACGACGACACGGACCCTGGCAAAAGTGGCAAACGCTCCCACCACAGCGTGTCCGACTACACGGACCGCCGGCGCCCCCTCGCGGCCCTCTCGTCTTCCCCTTCTCGACAGCGTCTCTCCTCGCCTCTAGCTTCTAATTCACGCGGCAGCACCCCGCAATCCGGGGGCGTCGCCAGCCGCACACCAAGCCCCCGTCCCTCCACCTCCTCCGCTTCCCGCTCCCGCACACACCTTTCGCCAAACCGCACGCACACAAAGCGCCGCCGTCGCGCTGAACAAGACAGCGACACCGATGGCGAGGGCGGGTACAGTCGCGCACCGGACTACGACGCGCGGCGACGACCAGTGGCGGCCCTACCCTCTAGCAGCGAGAGCGAGTCGAGTGACGTGGACGCAACTGCGTGGCACGATGTGCTTGGGATTCGCGGGAAACATTCCTCTTCGCCGAAACGCAAGGGGAAAACGGCGTCGGTTGTGGTGTTGGAGAGTGATGATGACAGAGTGGATCCGCATGTGGGTAAAGGAAAAAGGAATGTCCCGGTGGTGGTGGAGAATTATAAAGGGGAGGTGGGTGCCTCAAGCAAGAGCCAAAAGGTGGGTAATCGGAAGGAGGGGAAGGGTGGGGCTTCTCCTGATCGAGGCAAGCGAAGGAGAATTGTGGATAGCGATGAGGACTAGAAAACTGGCCTAGCCTGAGTTCTCGCACGCAAATAAATATCATGGTATTATTTCTGGCGCTTCCAAATGCAGGAAAAAACAAATCTATGTTCTCCTCTGCTCCTGAACGAGGCGCTCCATTTGAATGTGGCAGGAAATCGCGCCCAGTCACACCAATGGTATGGGTATGATGGAACCGATGCTCCAACTTCGACTGACAGCCGCGTGAGCTGCCATCGACATTTGGTATGGTTTCGCTTAGTGCGCAGTAATTGATACGGGACAGAATTTGTAAATCGTTTACTATTTCACGGATGGAGAGAAAAGGGTCCCTACGGTTCTGATCAGCTCTCGCTCGGTTCCACACCATCTTCTTCGGTCAGCATCACTGTACTGTCCTTGTTGTCCGCCTCCAATTTTGCGTCAGTCAAATGGGTACCAAACATGGCATCCAACTCTTGCTCGTCTTGAACTTCAAACGGTTCCTTGGGCAAAGATTCACCTCTTGCGACGCGACGCTCGTTGACAAATTCTCCAAGCTTGCTCCATGTGAGTTTCTTGAATTCCGGCGAGAAACTGACAAGGCCGGACGTGCTAAAGGACACAAAGATCCTGGCCCCAGACCATCCGTCATCCTCATCCACCTCTTCAAGTTTGCCTTCTACCGTATTCTCCTTACTCTTGACTTTGCCTTTGCCCTCAGTCTTGTTAGGCTTGCCACCAACGATGCCTTTGACCTTCAACTCCGCACCCGTGGCTGGCGCCCTTTGCCACCCAAATTCAAACGCTTTCTCGTCCATGGCAGCCCCAAAATACACCTTATGGAACGTCTTCCAAATATCCTTACCCACAAAGCACACGCTTTCGGGCCGGTGGCGCACAATCTTGTTCACGAGCACGGGCACGCCATCCCGCTTTTCTTGCTCGCTGATTTGCGTCTGGTTAGCTGTGGGGCGGGGCACGAGGTTCGTGCAGCCGAGGGAAAAGAGGCGCGGGAGGTGATTGTCGTAGTGGGGGGGCAAGAGCCGGTCGACACATGTGCTGGAGTGGAGGAGTTTCCAGAACCAGTTTGATTTATGGGCGTACGCGTGTCCGGTGATGGCAGTTTGGACACCCTGTTGCGTGAAGCCAAAACGAAAGTTGATAAGGGGGATCCAAGAAGTCTACACACGAACCGGATTGATACCAATGAAAAGACAAATGAGATTGTCCGCGAGGGAATCGTTGATCTCGTTGAGGTGGGGAAAGAGGACGACGTTCGACTGGGACGGCGTGGCGCCCTTTTTGTTCTTTCTGGCGCGCTTCTTCGCTGGGGTGGCGCCGTCCTCGCGCGTCTCGTCGCGGGCGTCGGTGTTCGTGTTGTTCGTGCTGCTCTTGCTGTCTGTGTTGTCTGTGCTGTCCGCGCTGTCCTCGTTCGCGGCGGAGGGCGCGGCCGCGTTGGACGCCGACCCGATCGCAGCAGCGGAGCCCTGCTTCGACGCGCTCGCCGTCCGCGTCGTGCGCTTCCGCGTCTTTGCACGCGGCGGCGTCTGCGGCGCGTCGGCCGTCACGCCGTCGCTCTCGCCGCTGTAGCTGAACTGTGCGAGCAGCCCCGGCGCAATCGTCATTTCTCCAAGCGTTGCCCCCCCCAGCGACGCTGACAAAGCAAATCTCACAACTCTGTCCGCAACAAAGGCAATCAATCAGGCACAAGGATGTCAGCAACTTTGCCATTATCTGACCACCATGATACCATGAAGGGTCTAGGAATTGCTAATGCAGCGCGTATGGTCGGAAAGCAGAGAATCAACTTGTTTCCCTCCTTCACACATGGAAGGTCATTCATCCATTCCCCGTTCTCTCAAAGCCGACTCATAGTACCGAGCGTCTGCAGTCACACCCTTCTCCACAAATTGTCCTGTGGAAATCAAGCTCGTGGACTTTATAATCGTCATCTGCGGAGTCTTCGTCCACTGCTGTCGACATCGATATTGAGCATGCTCCCAGTAATCAACACGAAGATCGCGATGACTGCCTTGATAAAGTGGTTCAAATACCGCATGTTTGGCTTGCTTTTGTTGTATGAGGAATAAGAGAACATATAAACAAAGTAATGCTTCTTATCGAGTTTGCCCCAGTTTAGAAAAAGGCACTTTTCTCTTGAGGGGAGAGAAAATTCATGACTTCACAATCGTTGGTGTTGATGGTACCACAAAGGGGGCAAAGGCAATCACACAGTATGCATTGTCTGGTTTTCAGCGTCAAGGCATCACCAAACGAATGCCCGAATGAACCTATCGTCCATTTTCAAATGGGTTGTAATCTGTTTCAACCTAGCACTCTGTGCAAGCGAAAAAATTCATGAAGTTCAGCTGGTTTTGGACCAGCCACTGCCTCCTCCACTACGCACGATGAACAGAATTCAACAAAAGAGACGTTACGAGAAGCAAATAAGGGAATGACATGAAATACTATCCATTGCCAAATAAATGTATCTTCTCTTTGCCAATAAGCTGAAGGAAATCAGCACGTTCCGGTAAAGTGACCAAAATGGTGTTTCACACGGCGGAGCTTGAAAAAGAGGAGATGGGTTTGATTCGGTAGCTTTTTACCACTTCAATTTTTCACTTTCCAAGATTGGAAGGAAGCCATTGTCAACGGATTTTCACTTTCCCGAGGGTTTTTAAAAAGCTCATAGAATATAGCTTTATGAATATTGCGGTCGGAACACTGCGAACAACTTAACGACATTGGATTTTATTCATCGGAACACCACGAACAACTTAATGCCATCGGCCCTTACTTGATCACGAAAACCTAAATAGCCGGTGAGTAGCTAGTGGAAACCGTAGTCACTGTCTTGACAGTAGAGCCCCCCATGGCACCTGATTTCGTCGTCGTCGTCGTTGTCGTCGTCGTGGTGGTCTTGGTCCATTTGGTTGGAAACGCTTTCGCCCAAGCGTCCTCAAGCTGCTTGACAATAAAAGCGTAATCGGAGGCTTTTTCCTTGTATGCACCGTAGCGCCCACTCGATCCAAAATGACCACTCCCAAGTTTGGTGTCTGAAATGAGAACATGGCCGTCCAATTGCGTGTTGGAGGCGCGCATCTTGGCCGCATACTTTGCAGGCTCCCAGTACGCAACACGAGGATCGTTGATCCCTGCCTTAATGAGAAGATTCGGGTACCGGGTGTTTGGCTTGATGTTTTCATATGGAGAATACGAGAGCATATAGTCGAAGTATTCCTTCTCGTTGGGGTTTCCCCATTCTTGAAGCAATGGATCAGACATATGAAAGAGAAGAATAAGACACATACCCTCGTATTCGCCCACGGTCAAAGGAATGCTTGCGTCCATCATGGTGTTAATGACATCAACGAACGGAACGCCAGCAATCGCACAATATGCGATATCAGGCTTCAAGTTCATGACAGCACCTGTATTATTTCATGACGTTCAGTACAGGAATTATGATCCGAAGTAATGTACCCACCCATGAGAAGACCACCTGCCGAACGTCCCTCAATCGACATGATTTCATGTTTACTGTAGCCAGCAGCCACCAAATACTCCGCACAAGCAATATAATCTGTGAATGTGTTTTTCTTGTGGAGAAACTTGCCTGTTTCATACCAGGCTCGGCCGTTTTCACCTCCACCACGAATACTGGCAAGTGTCAAGGATATCAGACAGCGAAAGAGTGTAAAGAGACATGAAAACGAACTCACTGCGCAATGGCATGCACAATGCCACGGTCCACCAAGCTGAAAACGCCAGCGTTGAAATTCGGCATCATAGGGTAGCCATACGATCCGTACGCATACAGATGAAGCTTGTTTTTACCGTTGGGCTGGAGAAGGTCAGTGCGGTACAGCAAGGTGACCGGAATCGTGTCGGAGACGGGCGTGTCGAAAGGAGCCTTCACGCGCGTCTCCTCCGGAATAGGAACGTAAATACGCTTGTACGTGTACGGTGTCGCATCAAAACCTCCCGGGACTGCAAGAAGCGATCGTGAGCGTCGTCACTCATCACCTCAAGCAACAAAGATGAGGACATACCCGGCTTCTGCTTCAGCAACGTAGCTTCCTTGTTAACAACATTATACTCCATCAACTTTTGAGGTGTCAAAGCGTTGGTGTAATTGAAACGGAAGCTGTCGCTCTTGTAGTCCCTCGTCTTTCCACTCACGTCAGAGAACGATGCGTGGAAAATTTCATCATCAAATGGGATGAGGTAACTGTCGCCACTGGCCTCGAAGATTCGCAATCGGTGGATGCTTTGAGAGACTTCCTCAATCAGCAGGAAACTTTCAAATGCAACAAAGCCGGAAATCTCGCGGTATGGATCGTATGCAACGACATCCTCCCACAAGTCCTTGGCCGGATTGTCAATGCGCACACGCTGAATCTTGTTGTTCAAGAAATGGCCGCCACCATTCGTTTTGATGACAAAGTAGTCTCCTTGGTGATCAATAGAATACAAGTGTCTGTGCTCGCGGGCAGCGAAACATTTGAGCTCACGCGAAGCAGAATCAAAATCAATGTAATGTACTTCAGAGGTTTGGGACGACGCGAGATTGAGGTAGAGGAATCTGCCAGAAAGCGACTTCTGCACGTAAGTGTAAAACTTTTCATCGGTGTTATGGTAAAGCCTATCACATGAACGTCAGCCAATGAGTGAAAACACTATTAGACTCACAAAACGTCATCGGACTGGCTTGTTCCCAAAACATGGATCCAAAGCTTATCGGGACGGTTGATGGCATCCAGAGTGGTGTAATAGATGGCAGTGTTGTTCTGATTCCAAACGAGGTTTGCGGTTGTTTTTTCCAGCACATCCGACAGCTGCTCGCCGGTCTCGAGATCTTTGAACAGGATCTTATAGTGCTCGTAACCAGAGTTATCCATCGCATAGGCAAGAATCTTGTGCGAAGGGGACACAATGTCCGTGTGGACATCTATGTATTCAAACTCTTTCCACAGATTTGGGTTGAGATATTCCTCTTCAGGGCTTTCCATTGTCTCAAAACGACGGCAACGAATAGCGTACTGCTCGCCCTCGATGGTCTTGTTGTAGTACCAGTACGGCGCCTTAAAGTACGCGACATCCTGGTCCGTTTCCTCAATCTTGGCTAGAAGTTCTTTGTAAATAGTCTCGGAAAGCTGGGTGTTCGGGCGGTAGTGTACTTGCTGGGCGTACTCGTTCTCGGCCTTCAGGTACTCCATGATGTCCTCCCGCTTGACAGTCCCCGGAGTCTGGTCCTTGAGCCAATGGTAGAGGTCGGGAGTTCCGTCGCCGTAGGCATGGATCGTGACCTCCTTCTTTGCGATTGGTGGAACAGGGGGCATCTTGGTGTAAGTTTCGGAAGGGTTTTTTCGTGGGTACTTCATCAATTTTTTTTGGCCTCCTGAAAGTTCCGGAGATGACGAGTGGCGTCGTGGTTGAGTCACACAACCTATTATTAAACTATTTACAAATCTATACAACAAACCTATTAACAAGTGAAAAGGAGGAAAGAGTGATGACCACGACGGACTTTCCCTTGCAACAATTGCTACTCACTGTGTTTCAAATGTGGCATCTGATCGCTTGGATGCACGATCTCTGCGACACGGGCAGAGTCTCTTCTTTGTAACCCTCGCTGGACGTCAAGCACACCGCCGTTCATCGCCGTGTCCGCGACCACAATAGCGTCTTCTTCCGCGCACAGCGCAAGTACCCAGCTGTGCGAGACAAGCACGCCACAACGTACGCCGTAAAAATGTCATGTATCTCGGTTCCATGACGCGGAAGTTGTGGCGGAAGAGGCGGAGGACGGCATGGAAGCTTTTGGTTAGTCGCGGTGGCAAGTGAGATAGACGACACCTGCAACATTGGAGGAATCGGTGTATGGTTTCCAAGGTGTGTGGAGTAGGCTTGTTCTATGTTTGTGTTTATCATGGTCGAATGCGTCCTCGATTGAGTCCAAGATGGAGTGCAAGGGACATCAAGGTTGCTGGGATTGTCTTGACGTGTACCAATCTCACGCAGATATCTGTTATTAGTTTTTGTGGTTGGGATTACATTGCGGCTACTGTGGATGACGCTTGTATTGTGAAGAAATGCGACCGCCATCATTGATTGGTCCCATTGATTTTGCACGGCTGTTAGCAACTTTGAGTCCTTCCTTAAACATTTTCAAGACGGAGTTATGTGTGCTCTCTTCCGCGGAATCCAATCCTATGGGCTTCATCGTCTGCGAGACGCTGAACCGTCCACTGACGATTTCCCTCTCCCCTACAGACTGGTAAGATACAATTCACCTTGAGTTACTCAGTCCAATGTCGAAGCCAGAGCATCGCAGACTCAGTTGAGCTGAATGGACGATCTTTTTCCTTCTCGACCCTATTCCGAATCTTAATACTTTCAGGTGCAAAGCTTGAACCTCACGTGTCAGTTCAAAAACGAAAGAGGAAATGAATGTCGGTCTGCTCAATCGCCGTCGTTTCACAATGCAATCTGGATTATCGCCTTTATGACTATTCGCTCCTTACAAGCAAAATCTGCTTTGTCTTCACTGCGAGCCGCCTTTGATGAATGAAAAAGAAACTTCTGACAGGGAAAGTGATGGGTATCTTGCAAGAATGAAAGGTCTTGTCGCGACACTTAAATGGGGGGCACTACTTCTGCCACATTGGTAGAAATCCGACTCGAAAATGGTGAGGAGCATGTCCCTGCACCACATGCCATCATCAGACACCCCATTCGCGGGCCTGACTCCATCGCATGCCGTCATCGTCTCTCCTCCGGCGCAGATTAGTTCCACTGACGTGCTGTGACGGTGACTTTTCGATGGGGTGATGGCCACCGCTCCCATCGCGCTGGCTTCGATTCGTGTTTCACACATGTGTCTACAATCAAGCAAATGCTCGTGGCCCGTTTGTGCTCGCTGAAGATGCGCCTCTCTTCTGGTGTTCGTCTCGTTGCGGACCGCGTAGACAAAACTGTTCTCGCATCTAGTCTCGCATGGCAATCGCACTTCAGTGTTGGTCGCAGCGCCTCGCCTCACGAATCACGGAACAACGGCGGTTGACATGGCGAGAGAAATACCCTCTCCTTTCAAAAGGAAGGGCTAGTATCCGTGACCCTTTTCACGTGCCGTTGGGCCTTGCCGGTCAGGGATGGTTGGCGTGCTCAGTATTAGATGCGAAGCTTCTCGAAGCCCATGGCATCCTGATAAAGCACGTTTACCTCACCCCTGGTTGACAGCGGTGTTCGGTTGCGTTGGCTAGCTTTTGCGGTCAGCCTGTGGATGTGATCTGCTCTGTGCGACTGGATCGTCCCCTGTTAGGGGACGGGTCCGCGACTACTATGTTTCGCACCGCGCTCCGACAGCTTGACTCGGGCTAGACAGCTTTTTGCCTTTTGGAAAAGCTGTAATGGGAGTGGCTGGATTAGGGTGCATTCAATGAGGACTCCTATAGGAGTCTTGTAAAGTTCCCTCTTTTGAAGGGCGCTCCCATCACCTTCCTCGCACCCCAGTTTTGTATCTAAACCAATCCTCTTTATGACATCAGGCCCCACCAAAGAAGGTTGCTGCTGCACCCGGCGCCAAGAAAGCGGCTGCTAAGACTGTGAACCCGCTCTTCGAGAAGACTCCCAAATCTTTCGGAATCGGTGAGTTTTCTGTTCTCTGTCTCGCGATTTTGCTGAGAAAAACAAAAGGTGGTGACATCCAGCCTAAGCGTGACCTCACCCGCTTCGTGAAATGGCCCGAGTACGTCCGCCTTCAGCGCCAGAAGGTCATTCTCCGTCAGCGTCTCAAGGTCCCCCCTGCCATCAACCAGTTCAGCAAGGCGCTTGACAAGAACACCGCCACTCAAGCCTTCAAGCTCCTGAGCAAGTACCGCCCCGAGACCAAGGTTGAGAAGAAGGCCCGTCTTACTGCTGCCGCCGAGGCCAAGGCTGCTGGTAACAAGGTGGACGCTGGCAAGAAGCCCGTGACCGTCAAGTACGGTATCAACCACATCACCGCTCTCATTGAGGCCAAGAAAGCTCAGCTCGTCCTGATTGCCCACGACGTTGACCCCATCGAAATTGTTGTCTGGTTGCCTGCTCTTTGCCGCAAGATGGGTATCCCCTACGCCATCGTGAAGGGCAAGAGCAGACTCGGCACTCTTGTTCACAAGAAGACTGCTACCGCGGTTGCCATCACGGACGTGAACGCTGCGGACAAGCACGAGCTCGCCGCCCTCATCAGCGCCATCAAGACTAACTTCAACGAGAAGTTCGAGGAGAGCCGCAAGCAGTGGGGTGGTGGTATCATGGGCAAGAAGTCCAACGAGCGCACCGCCAAGCGCCTCCGCATCCGCGCCAAGGAACTTGGACAGAAGTAAATGCTTCTTCAGAGGTTTATTGTACCCCTACGTCACCCTTCTTTGTCTGGATACTTGTTTGTTGCTTTGGCAGGACAGTTTCTGGGATCCTTGTTTCATTTACGTAAATGCGTTTTGGGTTGCAGGATATCGGGATGTCTTTTCTTAATAAGAAGCATGATGGTCCATTGTCGATAATATAGGAAAGTTTTCCCATCAAATTGAAGCAGAATTGGAGCATCAAGGTTTGCACTGAATTACTTCTCTTGCTTTTTAGCATGTCTGTGCCGTCAATACATCGCAACGCTGCATTCAGTGAAGTGACTATCTCATTGACACCAATATACTCGTCTCCTCAACAAACCAAGCTTTCGTTTACACTCACATGTCGGAGTCACACGCCGTTGAAGAATGCACCCAATCAAAAACCACAAAGACAACCGAGAGAGCAATGGTTTGCACGGACAGATCGCGCTGTCTTTCCTTATCCATTATTCAAGGTGCACCTGTTTTGCTGTCTTTCCTATTGTATCACCTGAGTTAGCTGCGCCACCTTGAAGTCGGTATATAGAGCTCGTCCAAACCGCGCGCAACCGCCGACAGGAAAAGGCTGGAGGTGTACCAAATAAGCGCTGTGGCGAGGATCAAGGAAAATTGCGAAGGAAGAATGCAAATGAAAAGATGGTCGCGCAAAATGTCAGTGTGGGGGACCACTTGTGGAAGGCCACGAAGTTGTGTGGGATGCAGGCGTGCTGGCGTGCTGCATATCGCCGCGAACAAGGTGGGGTCGAAGTCAAGCCGATGACACGCGACTCCCATCGCCAGATTAGGAGGAAGTAGCTGAAACGCAGCTTATAAAAGTTATTGAGGTTTCATTATGTCTTTCACACGAAAGCATTTAAAATGTTATCGTTTGGGTGGGGCTGTAGTACCGCGTGTTGGAGAGCGATTCACACCCGCCGTTGCCGACCTCACCCCACTAATTACCGATTGGGGACGCGTCGGTGATGCTGGAACTGGAGCTTCTGTGTTGAATTCAAGCTGCACAAAGTCTCCCAATTTCTTAGGTGGTGCAACTTTTGTTGTTGCCAACGCGCTGAACGGTTTGGCCCTGTTAATAGGATTAGTGTTACATCCAAAACAAACGACGGTCTCCACATACTCGGGGAAGTCCTCTGGAATCACAATGTTGAGAATATCATTGATGAGACAATGCTGAGAAAACAATAAATGATTTGGCTACGTCCATGTGACAGCCACAAACCTTCATCAATCGATCACTCAATGTTGTCGCAGTCAATGATGGGCTTGCATTCACCTCTATCAACCATGGTCGCAGATCCGCATCCACAATAATGTCGTATCCGTAACACTCGAAGCAGTGCCTGTCATTACTCATGACGTTCTGCACAGCACGAAGACTATTCACAAGAATGCTATCCATGTCGTGAATGAGCTTGTCCACTGCGGTTTTGCCACGAGTCGAGGATAAATGCAGTAAGAGATTTTTGAGGCTCCATTTCCCGCCATTTGTTTCGTTGTAGTCGTCCTATGTGTGGCATGTGTAAGGAATAAAGGCATAGATGAGCGATAAACATTCTTACGCCGTGTTTTTGAATTGAGACATTTGTCAGGTGCATGAAGTTATTGTCAAGTTCGTCAATGTCGGATGTGTACTGTGAAACGATTGAGCGAATTAATCATGACTTGCCCCCAAAATAAGGCTCACTTTGACTGTACAAAAGCGGCAAAAGCCCTGCCCATACTTGTACGCCACAATCGGCCGCCAATTCGTAACCAATACATACAACCTCAAATCAAATTTCTTCCCCCCAATCAGCAACGGATTGTCAATATACCGGGACACCACATAGCTATCTTTGCATGTAGCGTAGCTCCACATTTTCCCCTCCCGACTCCACTTTTTAATTTGCGCGAGCTTGTTGATGATGAAGATTCCAATACCCCGCGCTTTGTCCGTTGGCTTCATGATCCATACATTGTTTGGGAAACGTTTGAATTCCTCGACAAAAAGGTTGTAATCGCCTGGAAGGGTGAAGGTAGTCGGGAGGAAATCTATCAAAGTGTCCTTAGCTCAGGATTCTTGACAACGATCGATGCACACACCAAGATATTTGTATTTCGCGTCCCCAGCTATGGCTACATTGTTGCGTTCCAAGTCTTTGCGAAATCGTTTGATGTTTTTGACCATGAGATCTTTCTTGGTGAGCTCCAAGTTGTTTGGGTAATGATTTATGATCTGATTATCGGCGAGTCTATATCCCGTCTCGAGGCTTGTGATGCTGCGAAAGTTTCCAATCTGTGGGGCAATGTTTGTTGTGAAGGATTCCTGTTAAACGCGCAGTATGCAACCACAAACATACCCCAGCCCAATAAAAGTTCCAGTCATTCTCGGATCCCTGTTGCCAACCGCGCTTTTTGAAGTTGGTGAGGAGGCAGCTCTTTTCTATGTCGGTGAACCATTTCACGTTTGTTGTGGACATTTTACGCTTCCAATCTTGTTTTGCGCTCTCCACTTCATTGATCATATGTAGAATAACTGAAAGAAAAGTAGGTTACAAAAGAAAGTTGAACGAAGAAGGTTAATCCAACTCTTCCACTTTTAGTCGATTATCAACATAGGACATATTATTTTGATCACAAAAGACGAAAGTCAGAATAATCAGTGGAGAATGCAGGACCAGCTTCCGGAGCCGCTGACATGAGGCCGATACGGACCGGAGCTGTGCCCCAACCGTATGTCTTTCTCAAGAAGTTCCACGCGCCGTCCTCGGTGTACTTTATGTCAACAACAATGGTTCCATCCATCGAGCGAGACAGTCGAATCCAAAAGGAGACAAAGTAACTGCTTGCGCCCGCAGGGTGGTCAGAACTTGGCCAATCCGCCACACTCCAGTCTGAGCCAAACTCTCCACGCGTGACGACCACGCTCGCACGCGGGCGTCCCTGCCAGAGCTCTACGCCCGCTTTGATCCACAAGTCGTTCTGTTGGAGTGTCGTTTCGCTGCTTGACAGCAAAAGGCCGGCCTGCTGGTACTGTCCAGTCAAGTTGCAGCTAACATGAACGCTAACAGAGAACGCTCCTTCAGGGGATGCGATTAAGCGGAATGGCGCGTTGCTGAATTCTTTGCCTGGACGTCGGTAGAGGTCCGTCCCTGCCGGAGCCTCAAGTGTCAACTCCTCTCCTTTCCAATCAACCATTTGGATGACAAATCGGTACCATTTTGAAATACGCAAGCATGAAACAGGGAAAGAAACGCTCAAAACATCAACGACCTCCGCTTGACTTCTTCTTTTTGGGACGGTCATCGTCACTCTCATAGTCGCGTTTCTTGGACTTCTTGCTGGAAGGAGGGACCGCTTCCTCGCGTTCTTCCTTTCGTTTGTCACTCTGTTGCAGATATTGAGCAATTGGAAATCAGGGTGTGAAGATAGGGTATCATGCACACGAACCTTGGCTGCTTTGCGTTCTAATTCGTCCCAGTCTTCGCCTTCTTCCTCATCCGAGTCTTCATCCGAATATCCAGATCCAGATGCATCGTCATCTGAGTCATAGTCTTCACTGTCAGACTGTTGAAGGCAAAAAAACAAAAGGGAGTGAGCACAGGTCGCAACAGCCAGCCCATCGAGAGCCCCTTACCTCACTGTCAAAGCCAGAACCAGAACCAGAATCTTCGTAAACAGATTCTTCGTCCTCTTCTTCATCCTCATCCTGTTTGAACGAGGCATCAAATTTCTGAACGGAATCAAAAACGCACAACGACTCACATCAGATCCACTTCCCAGGAACGACCATCCGCCTTCGTTGAAGAAGTCAAACGGACTTTCATTCACAGTTTTCATAATCTGCGGCCAACTCAAGTTGGTGGGGCCTTCGGTGAACGGTACGTCAACGGAGCTGAAACGCGCACCAAGTGAAGTCAACAATTCAATAACATTGAAGAAAAGTCACTCACTCCAACCACTCCTTCACGTTTTCCAGTTGGTCTGTGTGGATCGTGTTGATGTGCTGAACAGGCCGGGAAAAGTCTTTGAAGACGATCACCATATCAAAACTCTTGAGTCCGAAACGGACACGTTCCAGATGAACGAGTTCAATTTCAGAAATGGTCACCACAAAGAAGGGAGGTTCAATCAAGTGCACCAAGCAGTCTGTTGTTGGCACCATCAGAACAGGCTGTCGGAATGGCACCCCTTGAAAGCCAAGGTCGCGAAAGGGGGCATCCACTTCCACTTGATTTTGACTCTTGAGGAATTTAAGGATCAACATAGATACTCTCTTTGTTAATGAACTCACCAGATCTGCAATCTTCTCCGCAAACGCCTTAAAATCCTTGTCCATGATAGCTCTCTGTCTTCGCTCGTTTTGCTCTTGAGCGAACTCGTCCTCATCCGCGTAGTTTTGACGTCTCTTGCGGTTCCCAGTTTCGTCAAAGTTGGCTTCCGCCACTTCCTTGTAGAATTGCACGTCCTTTTTTTTGTGGGAATGGCCAGAATAGGTGAGCGCTAGGATCTGACTATGAGGACCGGTACCTTGGTTTTCTTGCGACCAATCATAATTTCGTTCTTGAGATGAATGTGCAAGACAACAATCAACTCGCCCTCGCACGGTTGGAAAATGAGATGCTTAATGTTGGAGAAGAGAATATCTGGGTATCCCTCAGGATCAGCATAACAGGAAAAAGTGATATGTCACGACTCCCTCCAGATACTTACCAATTTTTTGGTTATCACGCAGATGCGTCATATACCTCAAACCGTTACTATGAATCTCCAAATCCCCGGCAAACCGCTTTCCTTCCAACGCAGGGCGCGCAAACACTTCACGAAGAATCGTCTTTCTCACCGAACCTGGATTGACAATCAGCTTGTCTTGCTCAACGAGTCCCGCCTTCTCCTTGCGATCAGCCTCACTGCAAATCATTTCAAATTGAGCTCAACGAGCTGCAAGAAGTGGAAGAGGTTTCACAACTGACCGCTTGGTGTACTCCTTCTTGAGCTCATTCACCTCTCTAAAAATCTCAGCGAAGCGCGCCATGTCGGTGCTCTTGAACGTCATAGCCTTGACGAATGTGCTGTTGATGTCCTCGAACGGCGTCACCTCTTTCTTGCCCATTGCCTGACCTGGCGTCACGAAGTTGAAGCGGAGATATGTGCTGCTCCCTTCATCGTTCTTGACGACCGCTTTGAGCGTAGAAATGTGGAAGGGCACGGGCATCCCATAGATGGGAAGCACGATGGCCTCAGATCGCTTGTCCACAACAATCTGAGTAAGTCAAGCAAATTGGGGGTGAAGTTAGTGAAACAATACGCTGGCCAAACGCAGTTGGACAACTCACTCGCAATTGGTCTACGGACTTTGGCAGCATTCCTTCTTTTCTGTAACACTCAAACTTGCGGAACGTGGCTTTCTCTAGTGCTTTGGCCTCCCCGCCCTCCGCGAACCGTGCAAGACCTTCCTTCTGACGCTGCTCGGCAAGTTCTTTCTGATGCAACGTCCGGCGCTGCTCGTTGGTCATTTCGTCGTCCTGGATAATTTACCAGAGTAAGAACCGCGACATTTGACCGACCCCTCCGCAAACAGCACCGCTAACCTCTTTGCGCAGCTTACTCTTCAACACAGCGGTAGGAAGCTTCGCAGCCTTGGGTTCTGGCTTCACGTTCTCCTCCTCTTCCATCTCCCACGAGATGTCCTTGAAGTCTCGCTCCACGTCTGTGAGATACACGGCATTCTCCTTGGTAATACGCACCGTATCGGCCAACAAAAGGGAGTAGCTGAAAAAGCGCTCGTTATTGCATGGTACGACCAACGAACCATGCTACGATTACATCTTGTTTCGAGCATCCTTGGCTTCCGCATTCTCCAAGTTTTGGAAACCCAGAGAAAGGTTAACAGTCATACCCTCCAGCAGCACCTTCGCAGATTTCGGCGCGAGTGCATATGTACTGTCTTTGAACTCGATTCCAATCTGCGAGCAAGTAGCGAGTCAACGACGGTGCACATCAAGACCGTCAGGTGTACATACCGCGAATCCGGCACTCTTTACGAAGTGCGGCACAAGTTCTGGTCGTTTCTCTTCCACATACTTGAGAGATGCCGCATACACGTCGCGACAGACGGCACCATTTTTCAATAGCGTCATAGCGTAAGTTTGAAGTTCGCAAAGGAACATGTAGTTGTTCTCCTTGGTCTATTGGTGTGTTACCGGGAAATGGCCTCAGAAGGTGCTATAAATCCGCCAATATGTACCTTTTCCGGGTTAATAAACAAGGTGCGCGACAGATTAGAGCAGTAATTCTTGTATCGCACGCCGAGCGAACAGAGAACAGTTCCGTCATGTAGATTGGAGTTGTCCGACTGCGCTGACGGCTTCAAATCGTATTTGCCACCACTTTGAATGATAGGTGTGTAACACCATTCTGCAGAGTCGCCTTGCGCCTGGTATTCGCGTAAATAGAATCCGCCAAGACCTCAAATGCCTTCTGTGCATATCGAACGCACCTCCTTTGGGAAACGCATTTTGACACGCTTCCTTTCTTTCAAAAGAACATCCTCCGTTTGCAGTGCCAACGCTTCGTGTGTGATTTTCTTGCCCGAGTCCACAATTGACTGGAACTCGTCAATGAAGAAGTATTTCATCACGTTTGTTGTGAGCTTGCATGCCATTTCCATGTTTTTCTAGAGCAGATTTTGAGGTTGAATAAGGAAAAGTTCGCTTGGACCTTCCGAAGAGCCAAGCATACGCGACAACGATCATGTCCCGTTCCATGGCCTCAAATTCCAAACTGCTCCAGTTTTCTTCACGCATTCAACAAGATGCATTTTCCTTCATTCTTGGCTCGCATGGTGACACTGGAAGTGGACGGAATCGCCATGGCGTCTCACCATGTCATCGACATCCTTGACCGCCATTGACGTGGCGATACCAGCTGCAACATCAACCTCCTCCAAACCTTGCCCACCCAGGATTCCTTTCCATTCCTCGGCAAACTTGCCCTTTTGCTTGTCCTTGGAAATCACACCGACTTTCGGCTGTCACCCGGAAACACCATTGTGGCGCGTCAGTACTGCATTGCTGGTGAATGAAAAGAAGCTAGGTACCCCAGCCTCTTTAATGAGCTTCATAACGTCGTCGAAGAGCGCCTTGTTGGCCGCGTCGTCCTTTCCGCGGCGAAAGAGAAGAAGAGGCACCTTCTTGTCGATGCCAGCCGCCTGCTCGAGAGTCTGCAGAATATTTGCTGGGGGACAATGGGTGTGCGTGTGAGAAGGTTGTGGGAGACAGCGCGGCTCAGCGGAGACGCACCCTTCTTTTGCGAAGTGAGAACAGCGATTCTGTCCTTGAGAAAGACGAGAATGGTGTCTGTGAACTCGTAGCCGAGCAACCACAGCTGAGCAACCCTTTTTGTTAACTCCGAATGCATCCCAAAGAAAACGGGTCACCTGCAACGCTGACGTCTTCTGGTATCCTGCCTCGTTTTCGTCGCTGAGACCGCTCACAACCACCACGCTGTCTGCGTGTGCAAAGCCGCTGTCGCCCTCCTGATTTCACGTAAGCTTCGGCAAGCGGTCTTCCGTGGTAAACATAAACACACGCAGCACTCACGCTCCACGTGGTGAGCAGCGTACGCGCGCGCGAATGGAATTGCTTAGGTGCAAGCTGGACACCACTCATTCTCGTTTCGCGGCTTTAATTTTTCTTAATTCACTTTATGTCATGTCTCTATCAAATATGTAACATTTATAGATATGTATCCATGTTCTAGTCTTAATACTAGAATAAAATTAGACACGTTTGTTTGTTTATTTAGATGGCTAGTTTTGGCATGGACATAATCAATGTGTCCAGGTCACCAACCTGAGACATTCGCAGAGAAGTTCAGTAGATCCACCAGCAGACCTACCGAGGAATTAAAGTTGCTGACAGAAATTGATTTGTATAGAGTCTTGACGAGCGCCATTTCAAAAATGAGTTGAACCAAGCTGTCGCCTGGTATTGGTTCAAGAACATCAGCAATGAAGTCGATAAGATCTTGTTTCAATAACCATCAGTATTGAGTAAGAACTTGAAGATTTATGAATACCATTTCTTCTTCCAAGAACAGGTTTAAGCGGATTATGAGACGACAGTGTGAGAACAAGAATAGAGCGATTTGGACAAGTCGAGTTCTCCGAAGAATGTTCAAAGTCTCCGCATCAAAAGCAAGGAGCACCAACGGCTGGATAGGTGGGTGAAGGTGGGTGAATGGACGAGCGCGCGATGGGATCCACTGAAGAAGGTCCAGTGCGAGTCGAACTGCTGGTCACCTTTTGTTTATAATTGGTCGCGTGAGCCAACTTTTTGTTTCATATTTCCCTCCAGCATCCACCAGAATATTACAGTTGGCCACTTGAAAAACCTAGCCATTGACCATTGGGTGGCATTTTCTTTTTTCCTGTCGTCCCCTTCTAGGCAGCATTTCGCCTTCGTCTGCGAATAGATAACCCTTTTCCCCGTATTTGGAAGCAAGCCCCACCCTACTTTGAAAACAAACAACAATGGATTCAATGGGGACAACATGAACAGGTATAAGGCAACATGCTACTCGCAAGAAAAGTAAAAGTGACATAGTTTACAATATATTGGGGAACCTCAACGTCGTCGCCTTTTAGCAGGATTTTCACCCGCAAACCCTGCAACTCCAATTCCAGGTAGCGTATTCAACTCTCCAACCACCGCATTCAATTGCCGCTGCAATTGATTTCGTGTTGCTACATCCTGTGGTTTAAGTGTTGCCAACTGCCTCATCAACTGCATCTGCGTCGCAGCCAACGCGTTCCTGCGGTGCGCCGCCGCAAGTTGTTGTTGTTGATGTTGCTGCTGCCTTAAAACAGCAGCATCACGTAGCTGCTGTCCCCGCATAAAACCCATATCGCGTTCCCGCTGCGCCTGTTCCGCCAACAAACGCGCCTGCACCCCCGCTTGCTGCGCTTGCACCGCCAACTGCTGCACTTCCACCACCTGCTGCAGATGCGACGCTATATGCCTTCCAAACATAGCATTCTGCGCCGCGGCCGTTTTCGCAACCTGCCTCTCCCGCTGCGCTGCCCTCGCCGCCCGCCCCAATGCCTCCACATCCTGCGCCGCTGCGGCCTCCCGCGCAATTCGCTCCGCGTGGATGCGTGCCTGCTCAATGTCGCGCTGCCGCTGCGCATCGGGTGCAGGCGGTGCTGCCGCGGACACGTCCAATTTGAGCTCGGCCTCGTTCACCGCCGGATTCAGGGTTTTGGCTTCTGCGAGAGCAGCCTGGGCGGCGCGTTCGATTTCGTCCGAGTTGCGTTTGGCCGTGTCTTCCCATAGCGGGCAGGCCTTGCCATTTTGGACTTGGCCACTTGGGTTCGTAGCAAAATGATCGTAACCGATGATAACTCTGTGGTAGAATTAAAACGTGAGATTGAAACATGTTCCTGTCAATGATAAAGAAGACGCACTCTTTGCAGACATAGCACTGTAGGGTGTGGCATCTCGGACACTGCATCTTGTTGCAGCCGTCCTCCTTAAAGTACTGGTTCGCGCACTTTGGGCACTTCCTCAAAAGTGCCTCCGTCATGGCTTCCTCAATTTTGTGTCTAACACTTAACGCGTCGTCTTTGGAGACCTCTACAGAACCACAAGACATTTGGACTCATTAGCACCAGTCATTAGAATGGGCGCCTCCCAAAGAACCCACCCTCACACGTCTGAGGAATATGATTCTTCCTTTTGCACAACCGACAGCTTATCACCATACATTCCACATTTTCGCAGTTAAAGAGCTTGTCCACCTGCAGAACCCCTCTTAAATTGCCTAACCCCCACGGCGAACAATGGTTTCCACACACGTACCTTCGGATCTGTAACAATTATGACAGCATAATCACAGAATGGACAGCTCGTCAGGCCTGCAATTTCAGCCACCCTCAGCGACTCCTCCTGGCACAGTCGATCGTACCCGGCCAACACCTGCGGGTTCAAAAAGCGCTCCATCTCGCTCCGCGGGAACAAGAACTTGCATCCAGAGGTATCAAGGCAGTGAAGATCCGTTTTGCCTGAAGGGCCTAACGTTAACCTTCGTTTAGATGTTCGTTTGGACAAAACTCACGCAAGCCAATCAAATTTTCGGCCGCGCGACGCGCGCATTCCAGACAAAAGAGGTGTCCATCGTTGCATTGTGTCATTTTAGTGAGCTGGTATTCACAGTAGCAACATCCGCATTCGATGCCGTAGTCACCCGCATCCTCCTCCTCTTCTGCGTTAGTTGCCGCAGAGGAGCAACTACGGTTTGAAGACGGGGGTGCTGGATCCTCGTTCGGCGCTGATGCGATGGTTCCATTTTTGACTGTTCAGACGAACAAGGTTAAATATACCGAGGGGCTTGCAAAGCCGAACGGACCTACAATCTCCTGCAACGCTGCCAGTTCGAGCTCCAAAATACCAGATGTCGTTTGAGGAATCCCGACAACGGACGAATTGGTCTTCTTTTCTCGGTAAGGAGCCGTGTCCGGATGCTTTGATAAATCGAGGAGTCGAAGGTAGGCAGGAATAAGCTGACTACCATATTGCGAAAAGATGGACCGAATGAAAGGTAGAGGTATTTTTCGGAAGTTGTTGGCGAGGATAATGGGACTGTCAACCGGATCGGAGTGAGTCGGGTTCAGATTGTCTCCCCTCTTCAAAATAGAAGTACCTCACCACCATCGATAATAATCTCTATCGCGCACATAGTCTCCATCAATTTGCGTAAAGTCGTGTTTCAATGTCAACACTCTTGCTGCCTCGGCATTTTCGACCACCTTTGCCTCGGCCTCCGCTCTTTCCTTCCTTTCTTTTTCTTCATCAATCAGGTTTCCGTCGTCGTCCCACCGACGCTTGGCCGGTACCGCGGCTGATGATGAGGACACGCCACCGCCACCAACGGAAGTCGAAAGCCTCTTGGGGTACTTTCCCGACAGAGAAAAAATGCTATCAACGAGGTCCTGAACTTGCTTGTCGTCTGCAATACCATGTTTTGATATTTTGACTTTGAGCCAGTCGGGATCCGCGTCCTTGAAGATGCCCACGAGGAACGCGAAGACCTGCGACGCGTGCAGCTTTGCTTCGTCCTCTGTCGGCACCTTCACGGGCTCGTTGTTGTTGGCAGTGTCTGAAAGGGGGTCTTGTCCCTTCTTCGTGTTCTCGGACACGATCGCCATCGAGGGGCCAGCACCACCATCACCCAAGGAATCCATGACGTCGCTCTGAATATGGATCAGATCTACGCGTTCTTTAGTTTTCGCTCTTGACCCGTCTGTGATCTTGTCTTGCTCTGGAATCCGTTCCTTCGCACCATCCGCTCCCGCAGCTGAAACACGCGCGTTCGCGTCCGGAATAGCGTCAAAACGTGCCGCTAGCACAGTACTGCGCTCACCATTCAGCGTGAGCCGGATCTTGCTGTCCGGCCCAGTGAAGCCCTCCAGCGCGAGCTGGACCGCTGTCATCGCCACCTGCTCAACGTCCCGTATCCCATACACACGCTCTGCTTCGGCTACGCATGCATTCAGCACCGAAAAGTCCCAGTCAGGAAGGATGCTCGCAACACGAGCAAGAGCTGCCATGCGTGGAGATTGCGGAGCAAATCAAACACGAGAAGCAAACCAAATCCATTTCCGCTTCGAAGATTCAAAGGACTGAAAAAAAAGCCACTTCTTCCCGAGTCAAACTTCTCCTCAACTCCCAACACTTAACAAGAAATTAATCCACCTTGATGGATCCAAAAATGCTACGCACAAACACCAAGCAGCTCACATAACCCACACTGCCCGTCAAAATGATAAACAGCATCGACATGACGATTGACCATCCAAAGTACAGAAAGCCCGACGCAACGTTGTCCACCTGGAGCTTGCGGAAGTAGTAAACCGCACTGTGCAGGAAAATGTACACGCCTGAGAAACCGGCCGTGAGGAAGGAGCGCCATTGCCAGCGCCAGTCCTGTAAAGGAGTCGGGTCCACATAAGATGAATGCCATTGAACAGGTTACAAGCGATAAATACAAAC
>MU614651.1:1511-55378 GCA_025201725.1 Chytriomyces sp. MP71
AGAGAGCCACATTCCATCCAGAACAACACATGAGAACCAAAAAACTTCTCAATACAGGATATCACCATAGTTTGCTGCATGGATGAAGGGTCAATCCCTAACAGTAAATGAGGAATCCAGTTCAAGATACTGTATTGAAGAGCAGGAGAAAGTTTCTCTTGCACTCTTAGATCCAACTCAGGAATACTAGTGTGAAAATCATGTATGTCACAAATGTTCATTTTTGGCTCTTGGGAAAGTATGTTCTGCAAGCAAAACTCTGCAAAATGAGTATGAAATGAGGCAGGAACATGAAACTTTTGCTTGAGGGAAATATCACCCAGAAGGTAGTCTGCAACTGATTTGTGGTTGAATCTGATCTGACTGTGAGGAGAAAGTGACAAAGAGGAAGTCAGTCCATTTGAACCTGGGTCAAGAACTACTGAAAGGGCTAGAAGACATTTGCAAATTTCATCAAAAGCCTCAGATTGGGACACACTAGCAGAAAACAGATCTGCAACTATGATAGGTGTCAACAAAGTTTGGGCAGTGCAAATGGCAGAAATAACAAGTAAAAGCTGAGGTTCTAGATCATTAAGCTGAAGCATTGCTTTGTCAAAGGTCTTCTGGTACAAGGCATCCACATTTGAGGCTTGGTTATTGATATCTTCAATCAACTCAAGATTAACAGGCTTGCCAAGATCATATTCTTGCTTAATGGTGTTCAGAATGAGCTGGATCCATACAAAGGTTTTAGATGCATCTGCAGACACAGGGCCACTTTTGGTGCCTGGAGTCTTCAGCAACATTGAACTTGCCCTCATTGTGTCTTCAAATGTCAAATTATGGTATTGCTTCAAAGAGTGCGCAATGAACACTTGCAAATCAGTGAGGTTTTCATGGCTTGAAGGTTCAATCATTTCCTGTGGCAACTTCACAAAAGCAGCAGCAATGTCTTTCTCAGGTCTTGATGTTAACAGAAGTTTTAACCAAGGTGCTTGATGTTTCATATCCAACATCATTGAGACTAACAAACTCATAAGTGAATCTCTGGGTGAACACTCATCCAGTCCATCAATCAAGAGAACAACAGCTTTATCTGGCTTGTAGCTGCCAAGGGCCTTAAGAGGTTCTGTGATCAAAGCCTTGAACTTTTCTGTAAGTGATAGTCTTTCCAAACTTTCTTCAGAATGATTGGCTTCAAGTAACTTTTTCCCAATGGGAGCATACCACATGCACAGATTATAAGCAATAGTCTTCAGGATATTCAGAGGATTATTTTTCTTGACTTCATTGTATTTCAGGAAGATGGCAGCCACCAATTGGGCATGTGACTCTAGGATGTTTGCAATCTGTGCTGCGGCTACAGATTTTCCAACTCCTGCAACTGCATTCACCCATAGCATGCTGCTCTCTGCATCTACCATTTTGCTCCATTCCTGAATCTTATCAAATAGCCATTGGCGAGTTCCAGGGACAAATAACTTCTCAAGGGCCCTTCTGTCATCAGCAGAATCAATTGGCACAAGCAAATCCAAAAGCAGGCTATTTTCATCAGTAGTGAGATACAAAAGGCCATTGGACCTATAATCCTTTGAGGCTTCAGCTGTAAGAGCCTTGGCAACTTTCCCACGGATCTCAGGGACCATTCTGTTAATGAGATTAGAATGAGATTATAATTCCCATCAAGATAGCCTTACAAGCTCACAGCAGATGCATCTGCAGCATTTGCACACTGAATCTTTGAAAGTTTCTCAAAAGTTTCTTTGATTGTGCATTCTTGAGGACTTGCAGGATGACAATGCTTAGAATCAGGAAATTTCATGTTATTGAAAAACCATTTTTTGTAGGATCCATTTGTTTCAGACCACATGAGGATGATCATGATTTCAAGGGGGCAGCCAGAATTTTGAGACTTTTCCCACTTGCTCAATGCATACTCAATCTAACTCTGTGAATTAGCAGCAAATTAGATATGGTTTTATGAACATACCTCCAAGAACTGGTTGTCAGGACAAGAGTCTGCAGTCATGGTTCCTTTGAGCCCCTTTTCAGAGAGCAGAATGACAATCACTTTTGAATTGTGCAGACCATTCAAAAATCCAGCCTCCCAATCTTTACCATTTTCCAAACAACAAGCATCCAAGTAAGTATGAAGGAACTCTTCATTCTTTTTTTTGTTGGTCAGGCGATCATGCAGCTGGAGAGCTACAAGGTTTTCAGTGGCTACACGGTAACTGATAAACACATGATGCATGTCATAATCTCCAAAACACTTCCAATCATGAGAATAGACTGGCTTTCTAAACACTCTCTCTACAGTAATGGTAGGGGTAGGCACTGAAGTTCCAGAAGCAACAGTAGTGGTTGAAGTTGGCAAATTTGATACTGCTCCAGCAGGGAAGACAATAGAGGGAGGAATGTTTTGACTCAATGTGGCATTGTATTCGTCTTGCGCGATAAGAATTTCTTGTCGGAGGGCATACTCAAAGCCCAACTCAGTCTTCATGGCCTCTTCATTGAGACGACAAATCTACAGATAGAAATAAGAATGTTGGTGTATATGCAGAGCACGAGTATTTCTCGACAAACCAGTTTCACTGAAGTTATCTTGTTCTTAATCAGTAATGCCTTGCACTCATCAGAAAGTTCGTACTTTTGAACAAACAAGTTGAATTCGGTTTTTGCAGAAGCAATGCCAGACGGAATAATTCTGCGAGCAACCTGCGAATTGGGTGAGCATCACATCCAATGCACACATGAATGTGAGATAAAAATTGAAGAGGATACCAACCTCAGCGTCGGCAGAGACATTAAGAAGGGCAGGTGGGCTTGAATCGACGGTGTCGCTCTGGCCAATTTAAACAATGATGAGAGAGGACGGCGGGACAGAAAAGGATGGAGAGTGCACTCTGCGTATAGGCAAGAAAGAGAAGACTTACCGAAGTAGGTTCGTTGCGGTGACTGGCAGCGATGTCGCGATCAGAGGCAGGTACCTTTAAATTGGATGTGCAAGATCAGAATTCCGCCACTTTGCTCAGCCTCGTGCAAACCAATGACAAGGGTGGTTGGGGTGCGAGTGAAAGCGGGAGTACACGAACCGCGGCCATAGTGGCGGCTTGGGGGGTCGGACTCGTCGGGGGCGAAAGGAGGTCTGCGATCGACGTCAGACCGCAATGTCAGCGCAAGCGAACCGGGGACGAGACAGCCACGGTGCGACTCACTGGCAACGGCGTTCCACACGCCACGGATCGGATTGAAGCTCATGGCTCCTTGGCTGTCACTCGGCAGCTTGGAACACGAGATTTCTTGTCCCGTCCAGTCAACAGCAACACCCCCACACAATCCAGCCACTCCAGTGCTCGCACTACACGGCCGGTCGGTCGCACAGACTTTCACCTCGGTGACCCCCACCTCACCAGTCAGCAACAGCAGACTTCAAAGCGCAAGCAAAATGCGATGTTCAGTGGTTCCCTTTGTATTCGGATGACCTTGTCCCACCACTCCACACAATCTTCCAAGAGTCGCAACAACTGCAATGAATCCCGCAAGATCTCGGTCTAGTTTCCATTTCCGTTACCTGCCACGTCCTTGTCCTCTTCATCGTCAGAAAGCGGCATGACACCTCAAAGTTTACATGACCACTTTGTACACCCTAGCCAGATAAGGGGACCTACACCAAGATATCGGTGAGTCTTAAACTGTCATGTGCATCTTCACATGTGCACGCATGGCCCTGAACATGCGTCCTTTTTCAGCCCATGTTGGCATTCCACATCCACCAACGCGACCCCGATACCCAAAAATCTCTGTTAAGAGGAGACTCGTGCATCTTGTCAAAATACAAATGTGGAGGGGGCATCATTCTGAGAGAGCAGACCAGTACATGTCTCTGCCATGACTGCCCATTGCCATATGTACCTGCACCACGTGAGCTGGCTTAGGCTCCACTGCAATCAGCCACACTGTTCATGGCAACTTTAGCAGGACCAAGACGCGCGTAGTGTTCTCTGCTTGCAACACTACGCTGCAGCTTCTGAAAGTGGGTCCTTCAAGTGGCCGCGTCTCGCTCCTTCTTGCGTCAGACATTTTTGGTGTCATCCACTTGCTCGCTGCATTCAGGCTCCCAGGCACCTCAAAGGTTGATCTCAATGTCCAGTTCACAATAACGCTGACCAAAACTACACCCAAACCAGACTACATCATTGCATCCTCAGACTCAGGATGAATAGAATACATACCTGCAAGATTTATAAATAAAATGATATAAAATTATAAATAGCTATGGGGAGACCAATCCTCTAATTTAATGAACCACTATTGAATTAACAAAAATGAATTAGATTAAGAATAATCATAAAACAATCTTGTCAAAGTACAACAGGAGACACATGGAAATTCAAGGTACCACTCCACTCCTTACAGTATCTCGCCGCTGACTGAAAGGGTCATTCTGTCTGCATTGGCACCATCGAGAAATCTAAACTATCTTAACCACAAAGTGTCCATTCAGTTGACCATCTCGTCCCCTCTCAATACGCATGAGGACTTTACACTCTGCTTTTCAATTGCCGGCATGGATATTGGCTGCGAGATTCCCGCCTTTGCTGCACTGGAGGTGGAGTTTTGTGAATCGGACCAGAACCCGACAGGGAAGCTTTTTGCGGCAGTCAAGAAGGCACTGATGAAGGCAGGGTGAGATAATCAAAGTCAGAGAGGAAAAAATTTGAGTAAACAGCTCGTAGGACTCGCGCACAATCTCAGGATCGTCGCCCTTGTCCACGCGGACGAGGTTGGATGTCAAGCATTTTGGGAGAAAACTACAAATCCCTTCCCGCTTCCCCAATGTGAATGCGCCCCTTGCAGTGCCTTTCATGGGGGAGAATATATGTTACCAGTCTGATGGGAATAAATATCGGCTGGACCGCCACTGAGTCAACAGTAACTCAACTCAGCAGGGCCTGCAGTGAATCAATACCAACAATACGGTAGAATACAGAAGTTAAACGATACGAAGTGAAAGCATAAGGACGTGAGATGTATGAACGTTGATCAGCCCTTTGAAAAATCGCCATGGTGTGTTGGCGGGCGTCCATGTCCTCACTCACCTACGGACAATCCATCACTACGCCATATGTCCATCACACGCCTCCTTTGCTGTCGGAATACCTCTCTATATTAAACGAGGGCGGACTGTATGGTGTCGGATCTTCAGTCAAATGGATTGCTGGCTATAGGGTCCTTTTGCGAAAGGAGGCCGGCATGTGGTCCTCAAACGTAACCTCGACATAGGAACTTGTCAGCGCGAAATCACGAATCTGCATATGTGCGTCGAATATGTATCGGGCTGCAGGAATGCTGGATTCCTGTCCCTTAGCCTAGGACACGTCGAAACCGCCCTTCTCCTAACCAAACCAACCTCCAACGCCAACGAGATTATGTTCGCTAAGACCGTACCGAAACACAGGCCGACAACGCTGTTACCATTAGAACCCGCAAGTTCCTCACCAACCGTCTGTTGAACCGCAAACAGATGATTGTTGACGTTCTCCACCCTGGTGCGTCATCGATCTTGGCCATACACGCATCCTCTCTTGTATTTAAATGATATGGTCGTAGGGCGTCCCAATGTCTCCCATAAAGAGCTCGGTGAGCGCCTGAGCAAGCTCTACAAGTCCTCCGAAGACTGTGTCTTCACCTTTGGCTTCCGCACCGCTTTCGGTGGAGGCAAGAGTACCGGTTTCGCCCTCATCTACGACAGCCTTGAGGAGGCCAAGAAGGTGGAGCCCAAGTACCGTCTCATCAGACATGGTATTGGCGCCAAGGGTATCATCAGCAGCAAGCAGCGCAAGGAGAGAAAGAACCGTGCCAAGAAGTTCAGGGGCACCAAGAAGGCCAAGGCCGCCACTGCCGGAAAGAAGTAAAAGGCTTCTGTCTGGGGTCACCGTGTGTGTGGATTTGGATGATGGGATGTGTTTGCGTCCAACAACTTCTCTGTTTCGTTCTCTTCTCTTTCCGGTCTGGGGCGAGCGAGAGCTTAAATACATATTCTCCTTGGACATATTTGTCAGTGGGCATGTTTTGTGACGCGTGGAAATCAACGTGGACGAAATGGTTGGCTTCATTGAAAAAACTAATTACAATTACAGAAGGAAGAGGGCAAAAGGATTACAAGATTTCGGCCTAACCACGACGCGTTCGCTTGTTGGGCGACTCGTCCATCTCACTCGGCAGCCGCAAGTTCCGTGCCTCCTCTGTCACGCTCCCTTGGCGCCTTGGCGGCAGTGGGTCGCCTGGCGAAGTCTTGGCCGCCATCATCTTTGTCTGAGCGCTTGTCATGTTTTGATTGTGACAGCTCGTTGCAGTGGCTCACCACCTTTTTATGGCCTACGGCAACTGTGTTCAAAAGTGGAGGATCGTATTCTCGGCGAAGCGTCGTAGGTTTCGTAGGAAATTGTCGTAAGTGGTACGAATCCTCGGCCCGGACTCGGTGACCATCATTTTTGAACATGGCTCGCACATACGAAGGCGTCGACAACGAGACGGTCGACCGACGCCGGGGCAAAGGCAACCACTATTCTCCGTGTCTCCGCTGCAACGAGTTCTTACGCCGCACCGACCGCGACGTCAAACGCCACTACGAAAGCAAGCATCCTGGCACAGATCCCCTCTCGACCGACACCGGCCTACCTGGACCACCTAGCCCTCCGTTACCGCATGCAAGCGTGGCTGAACGACCTTTTGAGCTGATGCAAGGCATTTTGGCCGCTGCCACCGAGCCCATGGTTGAATATGATCAGGAATCACCGCCCCATTTTGACACCTCAGATCGCCAGGCCGATCCCAGCCATGAGCCAAACAGAGTCTCAAAGCGGACGGAAACAGATCGCCTTCAGGCACTCGAATTAGCCCTCGCGCTGACAGAGAAGGAGCGGGATGAGTTGAAGCGGGAACGCGATGAGGCGCTCTCTCAGACGCGCTCTGTCTTGAATGTGGTGGATGCAGGTATTGTGCAACGACGCGGGCGCCCGCAGGAAGTGGACGCGGACGTGCTAGCAGTGGCCCTCGGCCGCCTCGCCATCGCACAGAAGGAGCTCGATGAGACACGTCAGGAACTTCAAGCTTCGCAGGAGGCATTGGCGCAGGTGCAAACGGCGCCTGTTCTCCACTGGTTCAAGACAGTGCATGCAGTCGAGTTGGTTGGCACGATGCAGCTTATGGCAACCACGGCTACGCACCTAATCTACTCCGCATCTCATACTGTTATGAATACCATCAATGCAAACTTGCTGGAGAGTGAAGTGAAGGTGCTGCTACTGGGAATCATGGGGGGCTATGGTCAGCACTTACTCAAGCTGATTCCTCGCATCTTTAGCAAGAGCGAAAGGCTCATTATGACTGTGCACAATGAAACAGAGTTTGATCTGAAGCTGAAAGGGCAAGGCGTTAATAAGCCAGCCAACTCACCTTTCAAGGGTGATATAATTTCAGTACCTGCGACGATTCAAAGCAATTCTACGGCAACAATTGAGGCGTTTTCTCCCCTGGAATACAATTTGTGGTCATTCATTGGTGGTGTTGTCTACGAATTGGAAGGATTGCAGGACATGGAAAAGAAGCCCGTCTACTTCGTCATCTTTGTACAGGCAACAAAGCAAAAAGTCTACACAACGCTGGGTCCCTTAAATCTTGTCGAAGTTCAGAAAAACTTTGACGGCGGCTACTGCACTTCCGCGAGGGAACGCAATGTCCTCACTCAATGGGAGGAATATCAGGCGTCTGCCGCTGGAAACAGCAACAATGCAGAAGATATTTTTGTGACGCAATTTAGAATTGAGCGTATCTGATTTTATGTCGTCATTAAAAGTTCTCCCCTCTATTGTGCCTAAGACGAGAGAATATCGTTTTACTCTTTCGTGCTACGTTTTTCACTACGAAGGTGGTGAGAAATGAGGCAAGACGTCGTAAATCCAGATATGCAGCACAAAGCTGCACATCTCTGACGGCTATGAAGCAGGAGCGGGCTGAGTGTGAGTCTACGGGCGCAACAATGAAGCACGCGATCGTTCATTGCACACTCTGAGCGCGCTCGCAGCATGGCAGGAGGAGGGACGATGACATCCAGCAACCATCTTTTCCTACTTGATAATCCTTTACGTCCTGCGATGCGAACAGTTTGGTCATTGTACGAACCGTCAAAGAATATACTCCAGGTGTTAGGCTATCCAGACTTTCCTGGATAAGAATTGTCAGTGCTCGAAGTGGTCACACAAGCGGCGACTTCCTGTGGTGCGGGTGGTGGTTGCCCCCACATTTTCTGGGGTAAGCGCCTCAAGGGCAACCCCTATTCCCCGTGCCTCCATTGCAAGGGGTACATACGCCGCACCGACCGCGACATCAAGCAGCAATACGACAACTGGCATCCCGGTGAGCCCATCACCGAATCAACCCATCGCCTGGGAGCGCGACACCCCGTGCTGCTACAAGACATCGTGTGTCCTCCAGCAACATGCTCCATCTCCTTCAGCCTCTCCCGAACCGGCGCCACCTTCTCCTCCGCATCGCTTAAAATATTCTCCATCTCTGCCCCACTCAAGCCTTCCACCATTCCGCTCCGCAACTGCAAAATCTGCTCCTGATTCGCAGCAAGCTGGCTCTGAATATGTTGCAGGTACTCCACATCCGTTCCCGCGACGCAGTCCGCACGCCACTCTTCCAGCAGCTCCTCGAGTTGCGACGCGAGAGTCTCCTGGATGGGCTCGTAGAGGAGGAGACAGACGGCGTAGACTTTTGCGCCCGTTTTCTCCGTAATGAAGAACGAGTGGGTGGTGCTTTCGGGTGGGTTATCAGGATTGTGTTTGAATTGGAGGTCATTGGGGAAGCAGAACTTATGTGTGAATGCGTATCGGTTCGTTAGTGCGACGTAGGATGTGGATCAAGTGTCTACCGCGGCGAGTCCATCAGGCAGACGGTCCCTTTCGGAGTGATCAGATTCAGGGTATCGATGCCCAGTAGCAGTTTCGTGTTTGTATTCGAGAGGATGTTTTCGTTTCATACTTCTCTGGGCGGGGGTAAGGGCATCTGATTCTGCGGCGGCACTTTCCGCGTCGTCATCCTCTTGCACGCAACTGAGCATATTGATTTTCAATATGCTTGTGAGGAGGGAGCGTGATCTGGACGCGCTAAAGACCTAGTGGAAATCGCTTACATGGGCGACTTGAGCTTGGGAGCCAACACTTCCAATGGCACATCGTCCTCCGAATCGGCGACCGACGAACTCATGTCACTGCCACCGCCCGTTGACGCGTGACGCGCGTGGTCCAAGCCGATGTTGGCCAGCAACGCGTTGAACGGCCGCTTTGCGCTCACCGAAACTGCACGATCGTGTCAATGTCTGCGCTCGCCTTGCCACTCGCTGCGCCGGTTCCTGTTCCTGCGCGTGTTCTTGCATCGCCGTGTCTTCATCTTTTGTCCTCGCGCGTCCCCAGCGAGTCCAAGTGCACCTCTCCCTGTTGGCCTCCAAGAGAATGGTTGTGCGCGAGGATAGCTTGGAAAAAGTATTCGCCGATGCGATTCGGAAGGGTGGACACCATGGCGAATGGATTGATTCGAGGAGACAATTCTAGTTGTTTTCAGAGGCCTACCTTCCTCCACTTTTATTGAGCAAGATGTTATTTATCGGAGTAATGAACTTCTTGAAACGTCGGATAGGAAGCAGTCGAGACAAGACAAATAATTAAACAAGCGCGATATGATTCATTTGGGCAACTTACTGTTAAGTATCCTTGGTCCAACCATCCACGTGACTTCAGACCTTGTCATCTGAGGGAGGATGGGGTTAGTCAGAACAAACCACCTCGCCAACTGTAAACGAACCATGAAAAGCCCAATGTGTTCCTTTCGGACTCTTTCCTGCCCTCATAATGTACGAAGCATTATCTGGCGGGGGTTCCTGTCATGCGAGAAACATATTCTTCGTGAGTCGGTATGAAGCGTGGAACCGGTTGCTCGCATGTGCAATCATTCACCGCAGCCCATGGATTCATTTCATGGTCCTGTATAGATGTTCGCTTCGACCTCGCTCGCAGACAAACGACGCGTACCTTTATCTCGCAGCTGCTGAGCATGGATTGAATAGACAGACACACGGCGGAAACGGTCAACGCGGGACTCCATTGGTCATAGAGGATCGAGAGACAAATGTGGCCGTTCGAGTATATCTAGCGTGGGTGTTAGTGGATGTATTATGTGCAGAATAGTAAATACGTGTGGATGGACCGGCGGAGTGCCAACGAATATGACCTATCTTGTGAATCAGTGGCTCAGTTACTTATTTGTTTAATGCGAACCTCTGGGCTCTCGAGCGGATACTTGTTGCTGAAAGTGAACTGGGAGCTCGTCGTGGTGAGCGACACTTCCACACAAGCTGGCGAGTTTACCTGCAAATAGAAGGTGTCTCCCGAATACGCGGTTCCCTCGGCGCCATCGACGCGGATCTTCCATCTGTCGCCAGGTCACGGTTCACCACCCGCATTCATACAACACTCACACCGTCATGCCATCATCCGCCACTTCCACACAAATACCGCTGGGTGGGTTCGCCTTCAGGTCGCGAAGCTCTTTCGTCAGCCGCTTCAGGAAGATGTTCGACATATGGGCGATTGGAACAATTGGGTCGTCCCCAATGACAAAACGTCTGATACAGCCCCCAACTTGATTACATATATAATTTAGACAAAGTCTCGTATCGATTGAATCTCTGTTTATGACAACCACATCTGAAATGCGTTCTATGAACGATATGACAGTTCAGTTGCCTCTGACCATTCTTCTTCCTCTTGTTGACGAGACAACGAAAACAATGCCAATACACTTCTACGAATATGTGGCGTAAAGTATAAAATGAGCGATGGCATGAAAACTGAGGAAGCCACCAGTTAGTTCAAGGCCAACCGAGACAAAAACCCTATGACTCACCGACATCCATCGCCACACACGCGTACGTGACATCCAGTACAAGCTGAAACGTGTATTCATCTAGCTTGAACGCGTTGCCGATGCCCAAAAAGATGCTGATGGGCAGGTAACACGCAAAGACTGTAACGGACATGAGGACGCTGTTCCAGAACACGTTGCGTTCGAGTAGAATGCGGAATTCGTCGATTTTGTGGTTGGTTGTAGTGGCGTGCAGGAGGCGCTTTATGGAGCGATATGTGGCAATGTAGAGATAGAGGATGAGGGAGAACCCACAGAGCAATGCGGTGCTGCAGAGAATGAGCCATATCCATCGTTGGAGTTCGTAATCGGGCCAGATTGCCGAGGAGCAAGGGGAAGTGACAAAGAGGATACAGATGATGAGACAGTTGATGCCCTGAAGGGTGCCGAGGATTGCAAAGAACCGAAAGCTGGACGCTTCCGAGAATTGCTCGTTATGAAAAGTGAAGAATCGTTCTAAATGAAGGGTTTGCGGCAGGTGTTCATGTGTCTCATTGAGCTTTCAGGCAAACAGAAGCTACAACACCAACCCATCGCCAAAAACAGATTTCCTGTGAAATGGGCAATAACACTGATGCTAGTTAGCGCAGCCCACATACGTTGCTCCGCTTCACTCGGCAGTCGGTCCACCTTCAACCCGAGCAGAAAGCGAACGCTGAAAAGAGCACTAAAGATGCAGCATACGCTGAGGACGTAAACATACACGTGGTCAATACGGTGCACGAGGAGCGTCTTGCGTTGCCGAAGGAATGCGAGGACAAGGACTGTGTTGAGAAAGAAGCCACCCACGTAGATGGGTGTGATCAAACCGTACGTGAGTGAGGGAATCTGCATCTTGTAGTAATCTTGCTGGTAGAGTGTGGTCGGAGTGATGGTCCCGTAATGCGGCAGATCGGCTGGTGACTTTTTGAGTCGTCAAATTTTTTCGGTCGAGCCGGCTTGACACATTCCTCAAATTGGATTCTGGATTAAATTATTAGGCTTGGATTAGCGACTGGGAAGGAAAGCAAAGTTATACCGAATCAGTGTGCACTTGCAACTCCTGCGCATCACTTAGAATAGCACCCATCAAGCTAGCAGCGATAGGGGAGCTTTTCGATTTGAAGTGTATTTACGAAATTATGAATGAAGGTGCGGCCAACTGATAAAACTGGCCATTTTAAATTGCTTTTATCCGCCACCTCACAGATTCTCCCTTTTGGTTGCCGTGTATCTGCCTCGATCGACTCACTTTTGGGAAACCTGAACCCTAACTGATCAAACAATGCGCTATGGTCCTTTCAGCTTCTCTACTGCCGAAGTTTTGCTTCGGACTTGTTTGCGACTGCAGTCAATGTGTGGGGCTCTCTTAACCGACTGACGACGAAATCAAAAGTCTGCTGGTGCGAAACAGTTGCGTGCAATATTTTAAACCAATGTGTTTGGACAAGGAGTACGAGACAAATAACACACAAAACCACGCATTCTTTCGCAGACTGGTGGTGACCACTGTCAGCTTTCTCCAATTTTATGTATCCACCATGTGAATGGACCAGTTCTGGATTGGTTCTGGTGTGCTGTACCAGCATACTCTCAAAACTATGATTTGTTCTTTTACGAGGATGTGGCTGTTCGCTTGACAAAGAAAGCCACGTAATTAAGAATCTGGGATCATTTTTGGAAGCATTTGATTTGCACCACCTAGAGGAACGAAAACCACGGAAGCAGCACAAGACAAGTACGCCCAGCACATGACCTGTATGTACACTATTGATTCGCAAAACTAAACATCATCTACAGAGAACGATGACAAGTACAAGCTCCAGTACTAGCTATTTATGCGAAATAAATGAAGGAAATTTGCGAAGACGGCACGAAACGACAAAGTAAGCAAACAAAATGCTTGCCCTTGTAAATTACAAAATTTGTTATTTGATGTGGATTTGGATCCAGATATTAAAGATGGAAAAGTAGAAGCTTACTTTCTTCACTCAAAAGTGCATGTAATGGCCCCACTAAAGTTTGCGGGGCGTACTCTTAAGAGGGAACTTCCGATGCTTTGGCAGCTGGTGCCAATCGTTCAATGCGTGGAGCAAGCTCATTTGTGCCTTCCGCTCGTTCTAATTAACAAAAATCGGCTCACTTCTTCTCCCGCAGCGTCCCTCAAGATGAAGGGTTGAAAATACATGAAAAACACTGGTATCAATCAAACGAAAAAAAGGATCTATTCATGCAAATTGAATGATGAGAGAGGAAAAACATTAAAATAAGTCAAGGCTGCGGCATGCTCCTGGCAATCCCATACGCGACCGCACTCGCAGCCGCACCCACCAACATCATTTCGAAACCGCTTCGAATGGGATGTGCGACACCCAGCATGATCCCCTTGACGAATCCGAAAATGAGAAGGACCAGAAGTGTGCATCCGATTGAAATGTAGAGGGCCGTATAGCTAATTAATATGATGGGTGTCAGATGGTTCGGTATGACGCGTATGATTTGGATTTGCAAGGGAGGTATTCCTCAGCTTTCGCTTGCATCATAACAATCGGTTCTCACATACCTATTCTGTACGGCCATGTACGGAATCAGCGGAACCAGACCGCCAACGAAATAAGAGCCCCCAATCGTCAAGGCAGAAATCCAGGTCCGCGAAGCATCGGGCTTCTCCAAATTCAACTCGTATCGCATCATGAATTCGACCCATTGGGTTGGATTAGCTTTTAAACCACTGAGCAAAGGTTCGAGCGCGTCTCGGTCGAGGCCGTATGGCTAATCACCGTCCGGTATGAGCGAGCGTGACACTCAGGGCGCGACGGACATAAACGTGCGTACCTCGAATATCTCGCATATTTCCTGTTCCTCGCGGTGCGGGACGTCTCGCACTTCCTTCTCCTCGCGCGCATATTCTGAGTCGTAGTGTTCAATCTCGCTTCGACCAGCCAGGTATCCTCCCAGTCCCATCGAGATGGCACCTGCCACAATCTCCGCCATACCGGCCAAGACCACGAATCGGCTGTTTCCGAGGGAAGCGAGACCGGCGGTCAATGCGAAAGGCACGGTCAATCCGTCGCTGAGGCCGACGACCATGTCCTGTCCTCGTTTCCACATTACTTCCCTCGCGACTACTGTAAAACGATTGCACTACTTACGCGCACAATCTCTGCCCCACCGAAATGGGCTTCGAGATGCGAGTCGCAGACGGAGGCTGTCTCGGCTGGAACAACGTCAATCGTAGTCGTTGCTGCGGCAGCAGCAGCGACCGGATGCTCAGATGACACTAAGCCGCTCTTGTCCGCCATCCTCTCTGGTGGTGATGGAACGCGGCTGTGGAACGGGGCTTGGATGCGCTGCGATACAACCCCAACTTAGTGGTGAAAAATTAATGGCCTTCAATGATTACAAATTGCTGTCACATCGGTCTCCACACCATTCGCACTCTGCAGCATCAGACGAGTGACAGGAGGCTTGTCAGCTGTTGAGTTTAACAAGAGTAATAAATGAATTGCTTGTTGACTTGCTGCCATTTTACCAACCTGAAATCAATTAAATCTGGGACGTCCGACTCACGCTGCGACTGCCTTCCAACCATCGCGTTCCCGCGTACAAGCTAGATCGTATATATTTGACCGCGGTCATCGTGTCCATGCCCTGAAGTGGCGCCACCGTTCCTTCGCTGACTGCACACAACCATTTCACGGCGCCTGACTCTCATACTACGCTTTCTACGCAGACAGGGCACTATACATAGACCTGATGCAGCACCGCCACCCCGTAAAACGCGGCCTCAGCAACACGAGCAACGTTCCCTCCACCCACTGAAGTCGTCACTGCGTTCCCGTCTCTCCCGACACGACCCTAAAGGCAGCGGACAGGTCCGTATTCCCACATACACGCACAAAGCAAACGTTCACAGCGATACTTGTGCCGCTGTTACCGTCCGAGCCAGGACTGAAATGCCAGCACTCTTGTGTCCTTGATCACGGCCGTGGTGTCCGTCCCACGAAATTGAATGAATCAATTTAGAGTGATGAAGTGGGTACATCTGACCAGCATACCAATATAGAGGATGTTGCCGCAGCCGCACGGACGATGCAAACATGGATGGTCGGAAAGGGAGGCAATGACGAACCTTTAAATTCACTAAATTATTTAAGACACTGAAATATGGTAGATTCACCACCGAAACGTATGGATCACGCTGTCTGCGTCGAGCCTGCAGACCTCAAGACGAGAACGTGGTACTCAATCATCCAAAAGACAACAACGAGTATGTAAGGGCATGAGGACTGGAAATGGTTGAAACCAATGAAACTAGTACTGATGCACCCAATCCAAGTAATGGTTTAACAATTTTACCAAACCTGACCTGTGAATGTTGTTTGTTATGTTGTTACCCCTGGAACCTGAGACTAAATGAAATTTACAGGAGTTTGCTGATTCAGCCAAAGCGAAATCATGTGACATGGCGTGTTTTCCAATGTGGCCATTTTGCTGAATCAGAAGATAAATACCTGATCTGGCCCAGCTTCCTCACTGAACTCATACAGGATCGTGATGGTTTCCGCACGCAGGTTCGCAACTGTCGCGTCCTCCACCGCTCACGCCAAGGTCGCCATCATTGGCTGCGGAAGCGCTGGCATCAGCGTCGCATCGCAGCTCCTCAATTCAGCCCCGGAGCTTTCAAAGTATGGCCAGGTCGTCCTGATCGATCCTGCGAGCAAGCATCACTACCAGCCCCTGTTTACCCTTGTCGGTGCAGGCCTCAAGACGATGGATCAAGCCACCCGTACCATGGGCAGTGTGGTACCCAAGGCCGCTCGGTGGCTTCAGTCTCGCGTCGACGGTGTGGATGCAGTCGCCAACATTGTTCATCTCGCCGACGGCACCTCTTTGTCATACGAGGCCCTCGTGATCGCGCCTGGAATCCGCCCGGACTACAAAGCCATTGAAGGCCTGTCCGAGACGATAGGAAAAAACAACGTGTGCACAAATTACGACCCGAAGCATGTCGCATCCACTTTTGACTTTATGCGCACGTTCAAGGGAGGGAAGGCCATCTTTACACAGCCTGCGAGTCCCATCAAGTGTGGTGGAGCTCCTCAGAAAATCATGTGTGAGTTGATTTTCGAATGCATGATTTGGTTCACTGATGAGTCAATTCCAGATCTGTTTGAAGACTACCTCTGCAGAACGGCAAAAGATATTCGCGCAAACACAGATATTTCGTTCTTTTCGGGCCTTGGTAAACTATTTGCCATTCCCAAGTACGATATGGCGCTTGCTGGTGTGTGCGCCAATCGTGAAATCAACGTCAACTTGCTTCACGAACTCGTGGCTGTGGACGGACCAGCAAAGCAGGCGGTCTTCAAGGTCCTTGGCGAAAATGGTAGCAAAGAAGTCGTGGTCCCCTTTGACTTCTTGCATGTGTCCCCTCCCTTGTCGCCACCTGCATTCATCAAAGCAAGCGGTCTCACTGACGGCATCACGCCATATGTTGCCGTGGACAAGCATACGACCCAACACATGCACCACTCTAACATTTTCTCTCTGGGCGACGCAAGCTCCCTGCCTACTTCCAAGACTGCCGCCGCTATCGCATCAGAAAGCGCCGTCACGACGCGCAATCTGCTCAGCTTCTTATCCGGCCAGCCTATCTCGGCCCGATACGAAGGTTACACCTCCTGCCCGCTTGTAACAGGGAAAGGAAAGCTCATCTTGGCCGAGTTCAACGCATACACAAGTGAGGTACAGGAATCGTTCCATTTTGACCAGGCGAAGGAGAGCTTGCTTATGTATCACCTCAAGGCTGATATTTTGGACAAAATGTATTGGCATGGTATGCTCAAAGGTCTGTGGACTGGGCCGTCGAAGGTTCGCGGAATTACCAACCCTTTCGACAGAAATTGATGAACCTTCTTTTATAGCCATTTCTATTTTATTCTGGTTACATTATTACAAAGATCTCGCGTTTCTTCCTCGACTCCAACTGCCACAGTCAAGTTACCAAGAATCGCATTCGCATCACGAGAAAGTGTTGGTGCACGATTGTTTCTAGATATGGAAATATCACGGGCTTTCCTTTTGTTGAGATTGAGCGTGGCGCGTTGCATGTGTCTCGTCGTCAACGAGCATTTATTTGGTCTCCGTGCACCAGTTTCAGGTGAAGTTGTGGGGCACGGGTCATCCCAAAGTTCGACCCAAAATATGGACATTGTCAAGAGCCTGTTCTTCGGGGGGCAGACGATCCCTGGCCGGGTGAACGACCCCGGAGCGACGGATGCACCGGATCCGGTGCCCACCAAGCGGTCAATGAGCCAGAGTGAGAAGAGCGTGTACTACACCAAGCTGCTCCTGTTCGCGGTGCTGTGGCTGGTGGCGCCCATTGCGGCGGTGGTTGTGGCGCTGCCGGCGGCCCCGCTACTCTACTTAGGCAGCAGACGATGGCACGCGGCGTACCGCGGCTACGTGCGCATCGTCGAGCGTGCGTTCGCCGCCTTCGTCCCCATCACAGCCTGGCTGTTCATGCCGGGCTCCCGCCTCGTTATCACAGGCGACTGGGACAAGATGCATGCCAGTGCCAAGCAGGTTGTCATGGCAAACCACCAGGTGTACCCCGACTGGCTCTATCTCTGGCTGCTGGCATGGGTCAGGTGTGTGTCCCACCGTCCACTTCCATTTTTAGACACATCCGTATTGCCTGCTGGGCCTGGAGAACAGAGCCATGCTGGCAATATACACGCCACTGCGCATATATGCGATGGGAGCCTTTAAGACGTATCGTCAGAGTGGTGGAAGGTTTGCGTGATGGAGGGCCAGCCCCAAATTGGGCGCAAGACGGCATCCTCTCCTTCCCCGGACTTTCAAACGCAGAGCTCTCATGCGAGAACATAAGCAATTGCAAGGATGTCTCATGCAGCCTTGTCCTTCCCCTGTCTCGAACGGGAACCCCTCAACAACGCACACACAACAGGAACTGCCATGCCGACTTTCGCGTCATGATGATCAAAGTTCTCGCCTTAATTCCATTCTTCGGACAAGGCATGCAGCTATTCGAATTCATCTTCCTCAACCAAAAAGCCGACAAAGACCTCAAAATCATTGCCAAGAACCTCGATACGGCCCGGCGAGATGTCGGTTTGCCGCTGTGGATGCTCATTTTCCCAGAGGGAACTCTCAACACCCCGGGGAACGTAGCGCGCAGTCAAAAGTATGCCGAAAAGGTGGGTCGCAAGGATTCAAGCGAACGCAACAGCGCGTTCAAGCCTTATGAAATAGCATTCTCATCCAAATGCCACAAACAGATGGGTATCGCACCGCACCCACAACACTGCATTCTCCCCAAATCCCTCGGCCTATTCCACACCATCCAAAGCCTCACCCCGCAAATGCAAGATGTCTTTGACGTCACGATCGGCTATAGCGGCGTGCAACCGGGCGAGGTGCCTTACGACATCCTCCTTCCGGACGAAGTTTTCTTCAAGAACGGTTATCCGCGCGAGGTGCACATGCACGTTTCGCGCTTCCACGTCGAGGACTTGCCCGGGTTTTCGCAGGCGGAGCGTGAGACGGGTATTGAGGAGGAGCGCAAGAGCGCGTTCGAGGTCTGGTTGCGTGGGGTCTGGAAAGCCAAGGACGAGAGGTTGCACGAATTTTATTTGAATGGAGATATGAATGTGAGCGGGTTGGAACGGAAGCTGGTTGTGAATTTGGTGCCAAGGGGAGAGGATATTTTGTATTATGTGGGACTGCTGGTAGCCATGTATCTCTTGGTGCCGATTTATTGGAACATTGTGTATTGGTCGGTTGTCTTTGTAATGAGGCTCGTGTATGTTTCGGGATGGTTGTTGCTGAGCACTTTTGGGTTGAGTCGTTTGACAATTTGGGCTGCCTTTTTTACACTCTTGGGCCAGCATGTTGGTATGCCTATTGAGGCGGACGAGACTGTATCTCCGAGCTCGTGATGGCTGCCACTTCAGTTGGTGTGGTTTGGTTCCAAGTTTTGAAGGCGTATCTACTCTTTTACTTACCAAGATAACGGATGACATAAAAGAACCTCTTACGAATATTACTTTATACTGATTGAATAATCGACCAAGGAAGAAGCTGAAAATGATGCGAACGTTGAAGCCAACCAAACTCGCACCTCAGTTTGACCTGCCCAAATGCGAGAGACTCGCACTTCATCGCCCTTATTTAAAAGTGGGGCGACCGCGCCACGTTCATTTTATTTTTGCAATTTATCGTGAGAACATTCAAGGTCATTCAGATCGCGTTGAAAGGATAAACACAATTCATTGAAAGATTTTGTGGAACAAAGGAAAAATGCCGAAGCCGCTCAAAGTCGCACCTCAACTAGACCCACTGTCTGTCAAGGGACTCCCTTTCTCCCATTTCAACACCTTGATCGAAAAATGGGGCGGCCGCGACGCGCTCGTGGGAAAGAGCACTGCACAAGTCTCGGAGATGTACCTGAAGCCCATGACAATCGGAACCCAAGGCTCCCTCATTGCAACCTACTACGCGTCTGAGATCGAAAGCCTCCGCGCGCTACCCCAGAACGCTACGTGGTTTGTCTCTCACGCATGGGGCTGCCCCTTTCTCGACACTTTGGACGCGCTCACAGACTTTTTTGGAGATCGGGGCTTGGAGGATCCCATTGTCTGGTTTGACCTTTTTTCAAACCCGCAACACGGAACCGCATCAAAACCGTTCGAATGGTGGCAGACCGTGTTCTTGGAGGCTGTCAAGACGATCGGCAGCGTAGTGATGATTCTGCAACCGTGGGAAGACCCTGTTCCGCTGCGAAGGTGCTGGTGCGTCTACGAGCTGTATGCGTGCAAAACGACCAACAGTCAGTTTGATTTTGCCGTCACGTTCGAGCAGAAAGAAGAGTTTCTCCGTTGGCTGTTGACGCATGTCGAGACTTTTTTCATGAAATTCCACGACGTGAGTAGCCGGTTCAGTAAGTCAACGAATCCCAAGGACAGAAAGGCAATCTTCAAAGTGATCAAGAAGAACATCGGGTTTTTGCAGCTTGACTTGTTGGTCTTGGACACAGTTCGAGACTGGGTTCGACGCATTTTGACTCAAAAAATTAAGGAAGCAAAGGTGAATGACAAAGGCGAACTGACTGAAGAAGTACAGAAATGGATCAATGCATTGATGAAGTTCAATAAGACGGAGAAAGTATTTGATGAGGCTGTCCGGCGAGCCAAGAAGCTATTTGGAAAACGAACCTCTTGTGTTCTTCAATGCGGTAGTATGATGATGGGTCCTGAATCGGATGAAGATAAAGCAGAGAGGTTGGCGAGAAGGCTTCGCAAGAACCGCTGGAGAAAGGCCAAGGCTCGTTTTTTGACATGTGGCCGAATGAGAGACTAGTCGGATGAGAGGAATGGCCTTATTTTTCATAATATTTGATTTTCGCAAAAAATGAAGGTTCTTTGATTGAAGGAACCAAAAGTATTGAACTCGCTGTCCAACCAGGCAATCCTCCAGTAAAGATAGGAAGACATTGGATCAAGAAAGGTTTGAAGTAAGAAGGCAGCGCTATACGCACCAATCCCACGTCAGAAAACTCTGTAGTCATCGCACTTGCGATTCTACTGAAACAATAACGGAATCAAAATACAGTAACCAGGGATTCTGACGCCCTAGAGGAGACACAAGTCAAGGAGAAGGATCCGGATATGGCACTTGCAAGATGTGTAAACATTAGACAATCTTGTGTGAATGCTATTTACTTCGGTTCAAAACTACTGCTAGTTCCGCTCTCAACCCTCGTCCCAGTCTGCTGGTAATGGTACCCTTCCGACTCTTTTGTCGTCTCGATCCCCATTTTCTTCGCCCCAAACGTCTGATACCCGGTTGAGACTCCCGCCATCTCAATTTCCTCATATTGTGGCGGAACGTCCGGCAATAACTCAATCACACTCCTGCTCTCAATCCCACTCTCCCCAATCAATTCAGGCAACTGACCCTCGCCCACCTGAAACACCGCATTGCTCCCCATCTCTCCCTTCTTGCCCACGCGCACACTTCCTTCACGAATGGTGGCCACCATGGCATAAAAGCCTTCGCGGAAGGCGTCCATCTCATCCACCCCACTCCGCGCTTCCTCACCCCCCTTTCCCGCTACATCCACGCCCGCAAACAAATCCGCGGCACCAATGTTGTTACTTATCACGTCCGTCTCGGCGCATAGCTTCGCGAGCGGGCGCGCGACGCGGTTTGCGAACACGCGCACGAGGAGCAAGACGACCGCGAGGACGGCGATGAAGATGCCTGCGCCCACGCCGAGGATGAGCGGAAGACTGGCCTTGAGCGCGGAGGTAGCGGCGTCCACGGTGGATTGGAGCTGCGCGAGGGGAACCGCACCGACGACGACCCATGACGGGTTGGACGCGGATTGGGCAGAATCGGTTGCGTAGACACTGAGGGTTTTCCAGAGGACGAGGTAGGATGTGCCGGTGGAAGGGTCCTGTGGAGACAAGAGGTTACTTTTCGCACGCGTTTGTGCATTGAAGGAACGAACTTACCACGTAGGTTGCGGAGCCGTAGTTGGACGTGACAGTGTTGATATTTGCAGAAAGGGATGGCACGATAGTGCCTGTCCAAAACGCCGTTGACAAGTTAGGCGAGCTTGTATTGGCGTATGTGGCAGGTGTAGTTCCGGGCGCAGTGTTGTCAAACACTACTTGCGTACTGGCCAACATTGTGCCCGTTGCAGTTGCCTTGTATATACCGACATTGGCTCCTTCGTATGCAAATGACGAAAGAAGCTTGGAAAACTCGGAGAGCTGCGTTTGAATGGACGCAACACCAATGAAGGACCCATTTTGGCTGCTAAAGATGGATTTCGCCGTGGTCATGACCCAGCCTCGACCAAATGCGCTGAGGTAGGGGTCCACAACGACAAAGGATGACGGAGTCAATTGGTTGAGCTTGGCTCCTGTGTACCACGAGCGTACGCGTGGGTCGTAGGGTCCTTGATTCAAATTATCACCTGTTCTAAAAACTGGAATATGAGCATTTATGATTGGAAGGGCACAAACACACTGCATACCCTGGAAACGACTTGAAAAGCGCGTTCTCGAAGCCCCACTGGACGCTGAGCACCTCCGGGTTCATGCGATAGACGGGCCTCACGAACATGTCGACATGCGCAATGGCGTTGAGAGTGCTTGTTTGCTCTGGTGAAAGTGGTGGAGGCGTGGGCGACGTGTTGTTGGCAAGAATCCAGACTGAGTGCGTTTCGCTGACGTTCATTCCGCCAAACTGAGGCGCATTTGGAGGCTGCATGACGGGATTTTCGAGGAAGGCTGGCATCCCGTAGAAGGAGGGTTCTGGACCCGCAGAGTAGTCGGACCTGTTGTGAGCGGGTGAGGCCCCGCTCCGACCAGCCAGCAAGAGACAAAGTTTACCTGAATGAGTCCCCAGCGGCCGTGGCAGCCTCTCCGGCAGCATACAGGATGTTGTTGAGGACGTCCTCAAACAGCTGGGCCGAGTTCGAGACGATGGCTGAGCAGAGTGCGTTGGAAGCCTGGGTTGTGAGCAGCTGGGACGCGGAGCCCGTGAGCTTGAACAAGGATCCGGTCGCGAAGCCGAGTCCGATCGCCTCGGCCGCGAGCAGCGAGACCACAATGCACAGTGAGAAGTAGAACAGAAGGTGGGAACGCAGGGGCGCGTCCGGCTTGGGGCCCAACGGCATTGCAGTGTGCCGTGATGGGGGCTGAGCGGTGGGTGGCGCCTTGAAGGGGATTTGAAGGGGATTTGAAGGGGATTTGAAGGGGGTGGGTGATTATGAAGGGATGGGCTGCACGTTGCGGTGGAGTTGATCCCTGTTCCAAATTGGGATGCTTGGGCTTGGCAAAAAGCATCAACAAGCGCTGAACATTCTGAGTGCGCAGAGAGAGTATCGAACTCGCCCACGAACCCTGTTCGCCAGCACGTGTTGTTGGGCACCGCTCTTATCTTGGCCGTGTGCACCCGCCGAGCCCCGCCGCACCGTTCACCACCGCATCCATCGCCGCATCCATCGGACCCGCTCCCGCGCCCACACCGCCAATGAGGTTCCAGACGCAGATCCTCGTGCGCCTCATCGCGCCTCTCATCGTGGGCTTCTTGCTCATTGCCGCCACCGCGATCGTGCTCTTCTTCGCGCGTGTCCCCGCCCAGATCAGTTCCATCCAGAGCACGCTCGCTGCAAACGAGATGGACCACTTTGCCGCAAACGCAGCCGGCGCCGCGCGTCTCTGTGATGCCACCTTCTCAGACTTTGCAAACCAAATTACCTCCGCGGCCACCCAAGCCAGGGACACCCTCGGCCTAGATGGAGCCACCCTGGACCCCGCGCTCACAGAGCCAAACCCGTACCCTTCCTACTACGCTGGAACATTGGATGGCCAGGACCCGCCCTTGCCTCCATTCAATATGACCAACCTTGTCTCGGCTTACTTCAACAACAACATCACCACCCTCGCGCAGTTCCGAGCCATGCAGCCGGACCAAACTTCCGTGTTGGACAATGTGTTTCGCGCCGCTGTGGTCAACCAGCCAAAGATTCGCGGTATTCAGATTGGATTCCCAGACGGTGGATGGCGCATATATCCGCTCAAGTACAATTTGACTGCGTTTGACGCGCGTAGCTCCAACTTTTGCAATGGACAAAATGTTCCCGACTCACTCAAGGGTGCTGCGGGTGAGTGCAGAATGATCCATGCATACACTCGATATCTTCCTTCTAATGTCTCATCGTAGGTTTCATTCCGCAGTGTCGGCAATTTTATATTACTGCTGTTACAGCGAATGCAAACAAGCCCGCTCCAGCTGCAGGAATCTCCGACCCTGTTTTCACAATGCCATATCCAGCTGGCGTCTCAGGTCAGCTTCTCGTGGGCGCGTCCGTTTCGCTGTACAAGGGGGGAAAGCTGTATGGAGTTCTCGCACTTCAGATTCTGGTTCAGGCGCTGTCCAACAAGCTCGCCAATACCCCCATCTTGTACAATGGCTACGTTTACATAGTCGATGTAAGTCCTTTCTTCTACCTGCATGCTTGTCATTCAATCCGATCGTTGGACTGAGCAATTTGTTTAAACAGCCAAAGGCAAATGTTGTCTTGTATCCACAAAGCAAGACGTCATTGAACATATACAACGCAGACATGATCACTTCCATCTCCTCCGTTGAGTTCAACAACAACACTCAGCTTTTTTCCGACTTTTGGGCAAAGGCACAATCTGTCGTGGACAAGAATACAACTGCCACGTACGCGAAACCCGATGGTACCATCTGGACCTTCGCTGCTGCATCCGTCAACAAAACTGGCCACATCCTCGTTGTCACTGCACCAAACTCCGACATTCTCAGCCTCGCCGACAGCATGCGCAACACATATACAACCCTCCTCAGCGTGAGCCTTACCGCCACTATCCTCTGCACTCTTCTCTGCGCCTATATCGCCTTCCGAGTCACCAACGGCTTTGCAAAACGCATCTTGGGTCCCATCGACGGCATGATGGTCCGCCTGAACAGCATCGCTCGTAACCAACTCAACGTGGAGTTCGAGGCGCAACCCCTCGTGAGCCACGAGCTGAACAGCGTCAACGACAACTTTAAGAACCTTCTCACAGCCGTGCGGTTCGGCAACAAGGCGTATTACGCGGACGACTTGCAGGTCGCGCTGGACAATTACTTGGCGGCCGAAGCACTCATGCTCAAGTTTGGTAACTTGCGCGGGGAAGGAGTATGTGCCAACAATTTGGGCAACGTGTATCGCATGCTGGATGGGGAGTTTGAGCAGGCGGTGGCAAAATACAATCGCGCGGTTGAGATTGGTGAGTTCGAACTTCGTAGCGTTGTCTCAGATGAGATGACCTTACTCTGTCTTCACACAATCCATAGCCACGGTCATGCTGGAAGCCCCCAACACAGCTTTTGATGCCCAAATGGCCCTCAAGACGGTACTCGCGAACCGCCTCAACAACCTCGGCGTCCTCTTCAAGGAAAATACGGATGACGCCAGGGGCAAACTCACCCCGCGCGACGCCGAGACCGCCGCAACCTTCTTCGCGCGCGCGCTCACGCTTCACCGGCAATGTGATAACGTGGAAGGGATTGCGCAGGTGTCGGGCAACATTGGGCAGCTGCTGCTCTTGCAAGGGAAGGTGGATGAGGCGGAGCAAATGATGACGGATTCATTCAATCTGGTGCGGCAGAAGGGGAACAATCCCGTCGCGTTGCAGTATGCCTGCTTAAATATGGGGTTGCTGTGTGAGGCGCAGATGAAGTGAGCTTGCGTAGTTCCTCAATGTACCATGCTTGTATACTCATTGTCATTGACAGATTCAACGAAGCGGCAACATGGTACCTCTATGTTCTTCAGCGCTTCCGCGTCGTTGTCAAATTCGTCCAAAAACTTGTACTTCAGCGTTTGATAGCTCTCTGCGAGGAAACCAACGAGAAAAGAGGCGTCAACAGGCCCGAGCTCGGGAGGAAGCTCCGCGAGGTGGGGGCACCCATTTTCGGTGTTGACCCGGACACGATTGGCGGCAAGGGTCAAAAGCTCTCGCAAGGCGGCCGCAAGAATGTCACATTCGTGCTGGACGTTTCGGGTATGCTTTGTTTCTAACTCAGTATGTGCTTCTTGGGAGTCGCTGATGTCCATTGCCCAGGCTCCATGTCCGGTAGCTTCATCCAAACCTGCCGCAAGTCCATCAAAGACATCATCCACAAGCACTGCGGCCCCAACGACGCCATCACTCTCATCAAGTTCAACAACACCCACAAGACGCTTTTCAAGAACCTCACCAAGAGCGACGCGGGGGCGCTCGCGACAATGACGCGAAACATTGAGACACAGACCGACGCGGAGGGCGGGACAGCGTTTTATGCAACGGTCGCGTTTGCGGTCGCAGAGGTGGCGGCGGCGCCGGCTTTGCTGGGGAAGAAATGGCTCGTCTGCTTGACGGATGGGGAGGACTCGAGTTGGGACCACAGCGCGCCGCTGTTGAAAATCAAGACGCTGTTGAGAAACAATCAGAATTTGGGCATCATTGTGATTACAGTGGGGTCCTTGAACACGGAGGGCGAGATCAGGGCCATGCTGCAGGACGCGGGACCCAAGTTGGGAATGCTGATTCGCTCAGAAGCAAATAGTGATGGTATCAAGCAAGCATTTGGAAAGGCCGTGAGGGCGATGCAAGGGGGTGACGTCAACGTTGAGAGCTTGTAACACTTGAAGTCACGTAATTTTTTCCCCATAAAAGAAATGTATTTTCATCGATTTTAGCAGCCCCAAGCAAAGTGTTAAATAGAGATAAACGATGATCAGACAGAAGAAAGTGGGGAAGTGAAAAGCAGAGTCAACAAACCAGACACACGAGGATTCAAAGAAAAAAAAAGCCACGCAGGGAAAGTCTACATCATAATATTAAATCTGCAAGGCCCTTTCCGCCTCACTGCTGGTAAGTGTTTGTGTAAATAATCTCCGTCTTCTTGAACCCGTTGAAGCGGGAGGCAGCAGCAAGCGTGTACGCGCCCATGTGGTCAAAGTACATCCAGTCGCCGACGTTCATCTCCGGCATGTTCCCCTCCTTCGTGATGCAGTCGATAGAGTCACAGGTGGGGCCCCAGATGCTGCACGGGTACTCGGGCTCGCTGTCCATGACACCATTCTTGAAGGCAAACTCGCCATTCTTGGCCAAGACTCGCGGGGTCACCACAGCATGGTCAAAGGTGATGCAATTGAAACTACCGTACATTCCATCGTTGATATAGTACATGTACGCTGGGTGCTCATCAGCGAGCGCTTCAGGAATCACGCCGTTCATGTCGGAGGGAGACGGAGGCAGGGAGGTGGCGTCACGGGGGACGACACGCCTGGCAACAACGTTCACCGCCAAAGTGAAGGCAGAGGCAGCATAGTAACGACCAGGCTCAGCAATGACGCGGATGTGGGAGGGGATGTAGTTGTCAATGGCCGGGCGAAGGACACTGACAATTTCCTTAAAAGTCAATCCAGAGGCGCCGTTGCAAGGGAATCCACCACCCACGTCCAACATGGAGAGCTCGTAGCCATAAGTCTTGGCGACTTCAATGACGCCGGCAGCGGACTTGACTGCGTCGCCAAAGACCTGGGCGTCAAAGCAGCCGGAACCAACATGGAAGCTGACTCCAATCACATCCAGCTCAAGCTCACGTGCCACAGCCAAGAGGCTAGGGACAATGGCTGGGTTGGCACCAAACTTGAGGCCCAGATTGCAAAGGGAACGGGAACCGTCCGAACCCAAAATGCGCACCACAAGCTTAGCACCGGGCATGTGCAGCTTAATCTTGCGCAACTCATCCGCATTGTCAAAAGTCATCATTTGCACACCCTTACAGGCAGCGTAGCGAATGTGGGAAGTCTGTTTGCACGGATTGGCATAGATGATGTTGGATGGGTGCACACCAAACTCCAAAGCCATTTCAATCTCCGCACGGCTGGCGCAGTCGAATCCAGTGCCAAGCTGAGCCAGCGTCTGGACGACCACGGGGTCCGGGCAGCACTTCATAGCTGATGCAAGAAAAAAAAGGGAACACGGTTTTCAGCCAAACAGATACACGTGACCTCGCGGAAAAGACAAACACAGGAAACAGCAGACACTCACCGTAAAAAGGCTCAACGCGGGGGAGCATCTCTTTCCATTGCTTGTGCTGTCTCTTAATTTCGCCCATGTCTCCAACAAAGAACGCATCCTCCTCGTCGGCATTGTCCGGGATGCCGTAGTAAGCATCCATCTTCTCCTTCATGATGGAGGCGACAGAGTCCGCGAGGATTTCGATGCCAAGGTCAACGACGCTCTTGGCGGGCACCATCACGGGGAGGGTTGAGTCTGACGAGGCATTGGCCTTAAGAGCGCTCTTGAGAGCGGCGATATCGATGGTACGTGCGGTGCGCTCGTCAATGGTAGTGTTAAAGGCGTTGACAATTTCTTTCATAACTTGGCTGGATGCAGAGGAGGTAAGCGACGAGAAGCGAACTGGGATCAGCGGTTGGAGCGGTTCAAGGGCCGAGGTTTGAGACTTTTCGAGTCGAAGTTTGCAAAAAGTTAAGCTGGAGAAAAGTGCCGCGGAGGTGGAGGCTCTGCAAGGCGCAAGAGGACGTGTTAAATTGGGGTTTGCCAATTTGGGAACCGAGAGGGTTCCGGTACGGAACGCCAGACAATCCACCCCTCATTTCGTCCCTACACACGGTGAAAAAACATAGAAGATGTCACATACCTGGCGGCAAGATCTCCGATTGGAGGAGGAAGCTGGAAAGGTGTACGACAGGGTGGGAAGGAACCGTCAGCCCACTTGAAATAGAAAACCACCTCGACGGGAAACGCACCTTTTTTGAGTTTCTGAAGAGATTTTCTAATGGGCGCTGTGGGTACTGTCCCTCAGCGCAAAGAAGGTGGAGCGGCGAAGCCGGGATGGGTTAAAAGGCAACTTCTTTGGGAGTTGCAGCGATCCAAGACTGAGGACGGGGCGCGAGCCGGGCTTCAGAAGTGGATGAAAGGTTAATCGGTAGCAAGCGAAGGCCTGGAGAGCTGAAGAAGGTACACGAGAGCGGGCGAGTAGCTAACGGTGGGAGCTGCGGAAGGAGAAGGGCTTAAGTGCCAAAACAAGTGAAGAAAAGGAGATTGTAGAAAATTTCCAACTTTCGATGGTACATGTTGAAGATCGGAGAAATCGGAGAATTTAAAAGCGAGCTCGTGCCACGTTTCGTTCTATGATGACGATAATGATATTGTTGTTGTTGTGCTTGTGCTTGTGCTTGTTGTTGAGGATGTTGTTCCTGATGACGCGTGGCTGTGATTTGTGGCGGTGGCTCCATTGTGTTTGGGCACCAAGCTGAGTTCATCCCTTGCGTCATCATTGCACAATCACACCGCTAGGGTATATACCGTCCAATCATAAAACGAAATGAAAATGGCGTGGTCTCTGTCCTAGACATCGCCTTGTTTCGGACATTAGAAATTGAGTTTACTCGCCGACTCTGTGTGAAATAAACAGACAACTGAAAAGGAAGAACTAATAACCCAAAGATGTACGCAGCCTCATACTATTTGGGAAAAGGTGAGACTAGAGCCTGGCCATTACTGCCGTCTAGATTTCCCATTCACTCCTTACTTTCTTTTAGTGGAAGACCGTTCTTGTCTTTTTTCGCGAGTGCAGATTACCAATAGTTGACAACCCTTTCCATGTTTCGTTTCTATCGTTGCTGTTCCTGTTTTTCAGTGAAAGCGTTGATGCCAACGCCCTCAAGTCGCAATCTTGTGTGTTTTCCACGGACGCTTGTGAGGGTGACGACTGTGATAACGATGGTCCTTAAAGGCGACAGAAGTTCTAGGGCGCACGTAAAGGAGAAGTTGGATTCTATGTTTCCCTGTCGCATTCCGCTTACCTTCTGGGCGCAAGTCGATAGAGATTGGTTTATCTGGCTGTTCAAAAAGTTCAAAAAGTTTGATGATTGTCTGCACTGGTGGCAGCTGCAACACGCGAACAGGACTTCCTGGCGGCGAGCTGAGAGCGGATTGCCACGCAACAAGAAGAACAAAAAGGCGCAGGCCGGTCTGGCCACAAACCCCTCAGATGGACTGCCATACAGAGGTCTCTCCGGTTACAAGCAAAAGCAGCGAAAGTAGCCCCCTCCCCTCTCCTTTCTGCGCGTAAATACCTTTAACCAGATCGTGGTGGTGGCTTAAACTTCGCTTGTGAATAGCACCAAGGCGGTCGGAGTGGATGCAAACGCCCCAGTCTCTCGTTCTCGCGCGTGGCCCTGTATGCGCTCAGGAACAACTTCGGATTCCGCCTTTCCACAGCAGTTCTGTTTCGGGTCGTGACGAATTACTGCTAGCGATCACTCCCAAGAGCCGGGCTGGTAAACATCACCCCACGCGGATTCATTACATCACACTTAGACCAGAAATTATCTGCTCACATCGCAAAGTGCAAGTCTATTTGGGACATGCAGGAAGAAGACATTCATCACTTGTTTGACTATGGCCAAGAGCCGGCACTCTACTTTTCTGAGCTTCGACCTTTTCGCTCACTCGGCTTCAGCAATGGCGGTGGGATTAGATGCGCGTATGATCTGTACTTTTTGTATCCTGGGTCCTTTGCCTTTGGGTTTCAAAGAACCGAACAAATCGAGGCCCTGGAACCTGTCCATCAGCGTTGGAGATTGCGAGTTCTGTTTGTACCTCAACGCGTTGTCACCATTAAGGGCTCCAAAATTGTTGATCTTAAAAAACCGAATGAATGCGTTGTTGCTGGAATTTGGCATGCACCAGCTTGGAATCACTTATCCACCATCTTTTCACACAAACAAGCCACTTCCAGCTCACAGTTATTGTACGCAGGACCTTATTCCCAAACTGTTAACTCGACTCCGCTGGCTCGTATCATGCTAAGTCCTCTAGTGTCCCATTTCTTCAATTACCCGCATTCACTCCTGCAGCCCGTCTTGAACACCTCGCTTCCGCGACAGCCACTCACGTCGATCAAATCGTTTTTATGGTCAATCCTCTGAGTTTGCGCACTCATCCTCCTCTCCCTCACTGTATACATTGACAAATCTTCAGCTTTGAGCTCCGAGATCTACGGTGATTTCCTCCTCCTCAATCTCATTACCCGCCGCGTTGGACAATCACCCTCCTCCTGTAACCCCTTTTTCTTTCGCGCCTGCTGAATGTGCATGTACACTCATGAGAGGCAAAGAATCTACAAGTCCCTGCCAAGGAGCGAATGGTAAGATCAAGAGTACTTAAATTTTTAGTTGGATGACATTCGAAAGGAAGAAGAATCTGTGTGAAGGGCATGGAATGCGATGCCTCTCCTCCGAATGACGACCGCACGCGTCCATCCATGGAGACTATTGATGAAGACTCAAGAAACGAAGAGAGGGCATAAGCAACGCGTCCAATCCATCATTGCGCGTTAGTTGTTTTGCCACAGTGTAGCAGGCAACAGGGTTTAATAAATTTTTTCTTCATCCGACCCAATCTGTCGACCTCCAACTGTCACCTGTTGGAAGCTCCGTAGCCGGCATCACAAGAGGCAGGGAACAGACAGCCAATGTCGAACATGATCGTGCAGTTGAAACCAGAGGCAGCGGGCGCGATGGGTGGCGAGTACACGTCCATGTCAAGTTCGAGCTCGAGTTCCAACACCGGAGGCGGTGGTGGTGGCTCGACAGGTGTCAGACGCGGAGCCTCGTCGCGACGGGCGCGTGGCACGTTGTCATCATCGCGTGGCAGTCGGCGAACGGGAGCTGGGACGGGGATTGCGGCCAAGGAGGAACACCAACAAGAAGACCTCCAACTCGAACGGAGGACTCTCGCCCAGCCAGCGACAAGAACTGAGGCGGTGGTGGTGCTTCCGGACCATCACGGCCAGCGGCTCGTCAACGCGACAAAGCCCTCCATCACTCTCGCCCTCGATCCAGACACCCCCACCGTCCAGCTGTCAGATGACAACGCCGAGGACGAAGAAGAAGTCGAGGACAGGGACCCCGACGAGGCGTACCTCTCAAGCATCGTGTCAGAGTCGTCACCTCCGGAGAAACCTCCCTCACTCCCGCAGCACCAGCCACCTGCCATTCATATATCTCTCACATCTAAGCTTCCCGAAATCAAGCTTACCTCGGCCAGCTCGGCGAAACCTATGATTCGGCTGGGGTCGCTCGCCTCCCCCACCACCACCACGAGCCAGGAGAACGCGGTCGACAAGGATGCAATGGACGTCGACGACGAGGAAGAAATATCGGACATTTCAGAGGATGAGGATGCGGAGGCTGCAAGGTCGACGATCGCGAACAAACAGGACAACCAGGGTGAGTTTTCATTGGTTCATTCCGTTTGGCATGCCAGAATTGAGTTCGGAGTCCTGTTGGTGGCACTCACTAATGATGATTCCCCTTTTACCAGTCACGTCACTATCACAAGATGAAGAAGAGGGGAACGAGGAAGAACAAGAGGAGGAGGAGGAAGATGTGTCAAGCAGTGATGACGACGACGTGTCTCTTGGCGATATTGGTAACCTCCTTCCTGATTCAACCGCCTTTTACTTCACATTGTAACGGATGGCATGCAGGTCCCGACGACGAAATTTTCCCCACCGATGACTCAAACACGGTGCTTCTTAAGCAAGCGATCCGCGATGCAAAACTCGAAACACGCGAACTCAAAAACTGCATTGATCTGGTTGCACAACAGTGCGTGAATGTCCCTTCATCTACCTGCCCTTTCTTCATTTCATATGACAACTAACCCTCCGATACCAGTATGTTTGACCTCAAGGCCAACGAACTTCAAGTCGAAGAAATCCTCATCAAAGCCGGTCTGTCCAGCCTCTATATATTCCTTCTATCTGACGCATTGTTCGGCACTTCAAACAGACTTTCATCCCCTCCTCCTCTCCCAACTCTTGGACATCGAGCAAAAACATGATTCACGTAGCAGCGCAGCCATCGGAAAACTCAAGCGATGCCGCGCGAGCGCCTCAGACGCCTGTCTCGCCTTTGCCAAGCACGCGAACGACACTTTCCTGGTATGCAAGCTCCTAAATATATCCATATGAAACTATGCCCATAACTCTAAACAGACGCGGCGGAAACTCCTGTGCCAAGACATGTCCAACACACTCCTCCACAATACGCAACAGCTGCGACACGAGCGAACACGGTTACACGCGAGTCTGCCAAGCAGTTTCGTAAACCCCTTTTACCCTTTCCCTTCCTCACACGCTGCACAGCCGACGCAGCCAGCTTCGCCACGAACCCCGTTGCCGCCTTCTTCAAGCGCAACGAGCTGCACGAGACGCACACGGGCGCGATCCCGGCCTGGATGGCGCTGGAGGCCGCGAAGGGGGGACGGCCAGGCGCCGCGCGGCGCAGGAAGCGGAGACGCGTCGCGGTGAGTTCGTCTTCTATTTTGTTATCGCTAGTAGATCCGAGGCACTTACATAGCGAGGGGATGGTTTTCTAATTTAGAACGCGGTCCCGCTGGCGTGCGAGGGTCTTTCGCCCATGGATGTAGAGGACGATGTAGCCATGATTCGGGTGCTTTGTAGCAAGTCAAAGTGACCCGCCTCTGCATGTTTTGTATCGAATCAACTATTATCGTATTTTCTTTTGTTTCTGCATTGTGTTTTTTGGCCCCGTCACTCACGTTCTATAGACATCTTTTCCTTCTTCTTCATATTTCTGAATCGGTGAGGCATCGTTGCAAGGGAATTGGGTGTGTGCAACCCCACTTCTTGTTGCAGCAGACCTTTCACCCCAAACGCATAAATAATCAAATTTTGCAAATACGAACCGATTTTGGCATGGAGCTGTTTCCAACGCGCTTTCCAACGCGTCCCTCGTCGATGCTAGAGAGATCCGCGAGCAAGACGAGGAATGAAGGTGAATGAGTTAAGGGGGAAGAAAGGCGAATTGAGGAACGGGAGGTTGTTGCCAGTCGATAGAAGGACGAGGGGACGAGGAGGGTGATTTTGTAGCCAGAAATTCACCGGGAAGTTAAAGGAGAATGCATTGCGTGTCGTGTGAAGGTGAAAGTGTGAGAAACGGAATGAGGGAATGGGGAAAAGTAGAGCAAGAGTCAGGAAGGCGCGTTTCGCTGCCAACATTGACAAAGCCGGGTTTTGAGACGTCCGCAAGCTGGCTGACTGTGACTCTCGTGAAAGACTTATCTTGGATCAGTAAGGGTTTCCGTTCTACTCCTCGCACTGCGCGAATCTACTGAACCCTGTCTCGTCCGGGTCCACATCTGTCTCTCGCGTAGTTTCCTCCACATTCTCATAGTTTTGTGGCTCACAAATTGGGAGAGTCCCCAGGAATCTTCGCAGAGAGTTCGTTCAGTGTTGTGTATCCAACTGCAAATTCCTTGGTTGTATCGGTTTACATGGAGTTTCCAGAAACCAAGAGCCGTTAGAAAGGGCGGTTACAGAAGCAGCGGTTTTACCAAAAGTGATGAAGCCGTTCGGGGAGGGGGTTGGAAAGTGGCAGGGAAAATGCGCAGCCATCAATTTTATTATCTGCTCTTTAAAAACTTTAGCCCGGTTTGCCAAGACCAGGCTTGATAACCCATTTAAAAGAACGTGCGCTGCTGCTGCCTCATACACAGTCCAAAACAGCACACTCAATTTCTGTTGGTGATGCATCAGATTTGGACAACGCCCTGAGAGAGGGCGCAAGAAATCGCGGGCTAGTTTGGAGGTTAAGATGAATGAAGAGTAAGAAAGGGCGGTCTTCCTGACTGCACGGTGGTTTTTTGTGCCCCTTTTTTTGTAATCTGTGTCATCAAGCATCCTTACTACTGAAAGTATTTAAAACAAACAAAAAACGTGCCAACAAATAACATCAAGAGTATGACGGAGGAGCATCCTCCTCCGCCGTGCTGCCGGTGAAGACAGTGACTCTATGGTCCACAGGGCCGACGCCTGCACCCGACACCTCATTCAACTTGGACACAAGGTAAGTCAAAGTCACAATCTGATTCCGGTCTGAGATGCCATACAGATCTTTCAGCGTGGGCACAGTCAGCCAAAGAAGAATACGGCCGGACACGTCTATCACTTAAGAATTAGAGACGAACAAACGAAGCCTTCAGTTTCACACCTTTTAACGCGCCCCTCGTCTCGTCATTGATACCGTTCTGCACCAGGAAGGCATCCACCTCCGTCGCAGTCCACGCTAAAGGCTCCGAAGGAAGTCCTGCAACGTTCACACCTGCCGACTGCGTCGTGTTTGCATGCTGCACGGAGGATTCCGCGACTTCCGAGAGCTTGCTGCTTAGGATGCTGGCGCGCTGGTCGCTGGTGGTGACGAAGCGAGAGCGAGGTGCCGCTGGATATGAAAATGCATTGTCCAAGAGGCTGCTGCGCTTTTCATCCAATAGCGAGCTTGTTGTGACGGATGAGGACCCCGCATTGGACTCTGATGGCGTTACCAAGGAGGGTTCCTGCTCCGCGCTGAACAGAAACTCCACACCATCTTTGTTGGCCGGAGCATATGAATGTGACTGCTCCACTATGTTGGCGGGCTTCTGTTGAGCGTCGCGCTTCCGTTTCGAGGCAACGAAGCAGGCAACAGCGATGGCGCATACCACAACGGTGGCACCCACAACTCCTCCTACAATTGCACCGATGGAAGGCGAGGAGGAAGCAGCTGAATTAGAGTTCATGGACTGGTTCTTGTCGGCCGAGCTCACACCGACTCCCGAGACATTGGCAGGACTGTCTCCGCCCATTGAACCCTCTCCTGAGCCTTTAAATGAGGTAACTGATGGCGAGGCTGACTTTGAGCTGATGGTTGGGGACGCCAATGTTCCCTGAGTTGCCATGTGGCCTCCTACCTTTGCGGAAGCCGGCAAAGTCACAACCCAGCCAGAGTCCCATCCGGCAGAGGCAGTGGGCGCCTTGAAGGAGCAAAACCCGCCTGGATCACTGAAATCGACAATGTAGCAGCCACTAGCAGGGAGACATTGCGCCTGACACTGGGCACGACTCGCCAAGCCCTCCGTCTGCTTCACATTTGCGAGATCAAAAGTCCCCACAAAGTCTGAGTTGGGGATGCTGACGGTTCCATCGAAAGTGGCGGTCTCGATCGAGCTTCCGTCGCTGAAGGGGCCGATTGTGGGTGCAATCCCGTAGCAGACGCTTGTGGCCATGTTGAACGAGAAGAATTGGACGTTCGCCAAGGCTGCCTGGTACGCACAGTCTTCGGTGGAAAGCGCTGTGACAGACGCTGCGGGAGTCACGAAGGTGTTGAGACCGGAGGGAGCGAACGTGGTGCCCGCAATCAGGACATAACGCATGCCATTGTAGGCTGTGATCTGGTGGTTGATGTGAGCTGGTGGCTTCCGGGGAAGGGAGGCCTAACCGTGTTCACTGACATTCTTGGAACATGGGCAAAATTACGTTTATTCCCAAGTTCGACCATTCCACATCTACATCTAATTCAATAATTCAACAAAACGCTTCTTCCTCGAGGACGCCCATCACGGCGCGCGATCCGTCCAACGGATCTCGACCTCGCATCCATTTGTCCGTCGCAATCCTCGACAACGCGTTCACCTCACGATACCGCAACAGATCCAACAGTTCGTGCGTATCTGGCTCTGCACACACACAAAGTCCTTCGCTCGCGAGTTTTTGTGCAAGCTCATTCTGGTGATTGTGCATGAGGCTGGCGTTGGGCACAGCGATGGCCTTGCATCCGTTTCGAATACTCTGATGGGGCCAACCATGATATGTAAATACTATGCAGTTTGTAAAAGGGTGCGGGGGATTACCTCGAGTAGGGACCCCGCGCCAGCATGCGTAATGACCGCATCGGCTCGCTCTAGATACGAAGCGATGGAGGGCGCGTAGTCAAAGAGCTCTACGTTGATGTCGCTGATGGAGAGAAGATTGACCGGCGAAGATCCGTGCTGAATGGTAACATGGGTGAAACCGAGGCCGCGAAGCGACTCGACAAACTCTGGGTTGGTTACGGCGGCCACGAGTGCGTCGAAGCGCGTGGTTCCAACGGTCACAAAGAGGAGGGATTCTGTCCCCTGGGAACTAGGCATCTTTTATTATCTCGCATGAATCTTTCCTCGCTTCCGGTTGAACTTGTGGGCCACTTTCTGCGGTTCTTGGACCTTGGAGACCAGCTGAGAGTGCGCGCAACTTGTGTGGGGCTTCACGCGGCAGTGCGGGGACAGTCGCGGTGCCTCCTTCGGATTGTGGGCGAGGACCTGTCAACTGGAGAGGCTTCACTGGGACACCTGGTCAAAGCCTTGCCGCAGATCACAGAAGCCATCGCGTCCCGTGTCGCCTCGTTGCGTCCAAGCCAAGGCTGCCAACACCTGCTTCTGCTCCACCGCATTCAAGATGGTCCCCACGCCATTCGCTTGCTATTCACACTTCAATCCCACTCGGTCCGTTCGGCTACACCCGCGTCTACTTCACCTTCCATCGTGGTCCAAATCTCTTCCAAATGCACGGCCCTCCTCTCACTCCCGCTCAATACCGCGTTCGCAACCCTCAGTGAAGGCATCGGCGCCCACAGAGGCGACTGCACAAGCCTCCACGCCATTCGTCCCACCTGTCCTCCTACGGCGACACCCATCTACGCCACGCCCGATTACGAGGGATCCACGTCCCCAACTCGACACCGCCTCTCGACAACCCTTGGCGCACGAAGCCTGCTGGCGCGATATCTAAACCCGCACACACAGGCAGTGCTTGAACTTAAGTTTCGCGGGGGTGGGGATATTTTCCTTATGGAGCGGTATTCATTGTCTGAGAAGGACCCCGTGGTGGTGTGTGAAATTTCCAACGTTCCTCGTGTGGATTCGGTGCAAATGGATCAGGCTATGATGGGTGGATCACCTGTATCGTTTGGGTTTGTGATGGATTGGATTGTGCATTTGTGGGATGATGTGGTTGCGGGCAGGTCCAGGGCGCACAACGACTTGGCAGGCAGGAAGTACCGCATGCGGTGATGTTTTATGGCATTCAGCTTCCATCGTCCATCTTGATCTGTCCCGCGTCATTACGGACTCTCGTGTTTCCTCATTTGGTTCTCGAAGATGATTCATAAATGGCTTCGTCGCGTTGCTTAGGTTTCATTCCTGTTTTGGAGTTAAACAAGGTTTTGTTAGCGGTCGTTCTCGCCGCATTCGCAGCACGGACAACTCAATCTCTAGTTTGCTCGTCTGGGTAGCTAAAGGGGCACAAAATCAATTTGGTGTATGCCTGCAAAGTTGGTTCCGTAGCTGCGTTCGTTGCGGCATGGTTCCATATCATGAAGCGCCCCGTTAAGGATCTGATTTCTTTCTTTTGTGAGTGAAATGAGCGTCCAGTTTGTGGTGTATGCCACAAAAATGCTCGGTATTGCACCGGCATTGTGAGGTTTTCCGGACGCGGGAAAGTCGACTCTGAGCTGCAGTGTCGCGGCCAAACTGGGGATTGCGCATCTCGAAGACGACGGCATCCACCTCTTCCTTGAACGGACTCCTCAGCTCGATGAGGCAGAGAAGGCCCGGCGCAAGATGGCGCACCTCAGCGCACAGTATTCGTGTGCGACGGGTTTTGGGAGGAGGGACTCTCGCGGCGTGCTGTTGCCGTGGATCAACGTCATCATTGAGCTCGACGATCTGTTCCGTTTTATTCTGTGGCGTCTGTTCAAGCGCACAGTATGGCGGTGTTGGAGTGGCGAGAAGCTGAGGGGCGAGACGCGCGAGTATTTTAACCTCACCAGTCGAGTTTGGAACAGGACAATATCGTTCGTTAGTTTTTCTTGCTGTATTGGGGATAGAAAGTGAGTGGTAACTAGGATGAGGCCCTTTGATGAGACGATGGGTGAACGAAGAACGATCAAGCGTGGCAGGGCGAGCGCATCCATTTACGATTTGAGGCCTGGCTGAATGGAGCCAAGTGAGGTTGGGCGAACGGTCAACAATCACGCGAAAATATATAATTGAGAACTTGTTTGAAGCGCTAGCTCTTGGGTGGCCAAGTTTTGGGGCTTCGTGGGGCGCCCTTGTAAATTGTGCTCAGTGCCCCTCTTTATCTCCTTTGCACCACCAGAATCCATGTCACAGGAGACCAAGACTGACTTCGCAGTCGTCAAAGAGGCGCCGGGCATCTTCAACAGCGATGAAGAAGTGTTGGCTCGCTTGGTAGAGTCCTGCTGTTCGTTCAAGCCTGGATGACAAGCCCATAACGGAACTGTCATGTCACCCCTCAACTGCTCAACAGGGATACCGCCAGGAGTTTGTCCGCGAGTTTGGCTCCTTGTCCACTCTGTCCTTTGCCTTCTCTATCATGGGAGTCGCTGCATCCATTCCCTCCACTTTCGACACTCCCATGCTGGTACCCATTGAAAAGCTTCCATGTCGGAGGCAGATAACTGACCTCTTCTCTCAACAGAGCGCTGGTCCATCCTCCGTCATCTGGTGCTGGTTCATTGGCTCCATCTTCTGCATGTGAGCATCATCACACCCAATAGCCTCCTTGAGCACCCATTCAATTTTACGCCATGGTTTCAGGTCTATTGCCTTATCCATCGCCGAGATCATATCTGCCTTTCCCGTCAGCGGCGGCATGTACTCCGCGAGCAAGTTCCTCGTGCCGGAGGCCCAAGTTCCCCTCATCAGCTGGATTGTCGGCTGGCTCAACACGCTCGGTCAGGTTGCCGGGTTCGCGAGCACGGACTTTGCATGTGCGCGTATGATTGCCGCGATGGGGATCCTCGCGACGGACGGAGACTGGAACCCAACCCCGGCCGTGATTGTCGGCATTTACGTGGGTGTGCTGCTTCTGCATGGGATTATCAATACAAGCTCTACGAAAACGATGGCCAAGATTACGCAATCGTTTGTGTTTTTCAACGCGGGAACAGTGCTTGCCATCATCATTTCATTGTTTGTGACGGTGCCAGACAACCAAAAGTTGCCCATCAAGGACATTTTTACGTCGGTCACCAACAACACGGGATACACTAGTGACTTTTTGGCCATCATGCTTGGACTTTTGTCTGTGTGCTGGGTATGTCTCGTCGAAAAGACCATTTTCGGACTGCGTGACTGATTCATATGTTTGCAGACCATGACGGACTACGACGCTACTGGACACATTGCCGAGGAAACTCATCGCGCCGCCATTCGTGGTCCTGTATCCATCATTGTTGCTGTTGGTGGCACCGGAATCATGGGACTCATCTTGAACGTGGCCTTTGTTGCCTGCTCCAATAACATTGTCCTCCCAGGCGCAACGGGTCTGTCTACGGTTGAGATTCTTTACAACAATGTCGGGAAGCAAGGAACCATGGCCATCCTCTTCTTCATCATCGTGGTCACCAACTTTATCGGCATCAGTGCACTTCAGGCCAACAGCCGCATGGTGTTTGCTTTTGCGCGCGACGGCGGACTCCCCCTGTCCTGGTTCTGGTCCAAATTCAACGACAGATTGGGGGTCCCCATCCGGTCCGTCTGGGTCATCATTGTGATCTCCGTCCTCATGGGTCTACTAGGCCTCATGAAGGACCCCACGGCCGTGAACGCCATCTTCTCGCTCGCTACCGTTGCCATGGACTGGTCCTACATCATCCCCATCGCCTACAAGGTCTACTACGTGCACATTCGCGGCACACTCGCTTTCCAGCCAGGCCCCTTCAGCATGGGTCGCTGGAGCCCCATCGTGAACACGATCGCGATTCTGTGGACGGTGCTCGTGAGCGCCATCTTGATCTTGCCCACCACGTACCCTGTCCTGACCGTGAGTCAGATGAATTTCAGCGCGCCCATCACGGTGGGCGTCATGCTGTTGGCGATTGTATGGTATGTGTTGGATGCCAAGAAGTGGTATAAGGGACCCACGGGAAACCTTTAGAATGTGGTGGTCTTGATCCTCTTCCTTTGCAGGGGTTCTCTGTAGATTTTCGTAGACAAAGAAGGGACACACTTTGAATCCATTAAAAATACCATTGGTATGATCCGGTGTGAGATTCAAAAGTATCCCGTGCCAATCCCAAACACAATCAACATGTACATTGCTCCTTTATGGTCACACTATCTATCAAGGAACACATGCTCCTGATTCCATCAACAGAGAAAGAGACGGAAAGGGAGCGAATAATAAGGGTCTGGGTGGCGCAAGTCAAATGGTGAGTCAACACACACTCCATCCAGACTCGTCATTTTCGGTGTGCGAGCTCGTAGAATTGTTGCATGCTGAGCGCCTGCGCGCTGTTATGGTAGTCCTCCAAGTGCGCACACGAGTGTGCAGGCGATGGAGCAGCTGAGAAATGTTGTGGGTACTGTGTTGTCGGCACGACATGGCTCTGCACAAACAGCTGACTGTGGCTCGCCTGTAGCGAGGGAGCTTCCACCTGGACAGGTTCCTGTCAGGTGCATTGAGTCTTTTATTGCAGAGAGTCCGGGTGCAACCTGGAAACATACCTCAAACGAGTCAGCTTTCCGTTTCCGCGAAGGTGGCGCCGCCTTTCCAGGCGAGAAGTGGAACACGCTGACTGGGTCGTAGTTGTCTAGATCGACTGCGCTGATAAACTGGTGTCCCGTGCTTGTGTTCATGGGACCGTTGGAAGATTGTTTCGAATCGCACCCTTCGCTTTCGGAGGCTCGACGTTTGACACTTCCTTATGCCGCGTCATGATAAATTTATGAGCCTGCCAATGGGAGGCACGTCCGTGAGCTTACAATATTGAGATGCAGGCAGGTATTTAATCCGACTCATTCCCATCCTTGCCTTTCTTTTGACTCTGCTTTTGTGCAAGCTCGAGCCTCCAAAACACAAATGTAAAGCAGTTGCCCACCCCTCCCTCTCCACTCCCGCGCTTGAGGTCTGCATTGTCATCCGTGCTGACGCGTTCGTCAAAACCGATCGTCCGTCGATGCGTGTAGCCGGGATACATGCTTGGAATGAAGGGAGTTTTGGACTTGAGACAGAGGCCTTGATTCGCGGCAAGCATCTTGATGTTCCAGTTGGTGTAAGGATGGGAGTCTTTAAGGGCAATATGCTGCACATGCATGCATGGTGTTAGAAATAAGATGGACGCAACCAGAACGGAAGGAGTGACTTACAATCTCGCCATTCGGTTCCAGGAACGCGAGCGCACTGGTAATGAAGCTCGCAATCAGTTTTTGATTCTCCATAATATTCCGGTCTTGATCCTTAATACCTAAAAAAAGTTCACCGAGTCGTGTCATAAGTATACTGTGAGTCGAGCTGCGATTAAGTGCCAGGAGCACGTTCTCACCCGCTCCTACATGAGGAAAGTTGAACGCGATCACGTCAAACTTGCGACCTTTCAGAGACTTTGTTTTCGACAGTTTCGATGCGTCCACGTCATGCAGTACCAAAGCGCCGCTCTCTGTCAAGTTCTCGATGAAAGCCTCAGCATCAGGGTACTTCTCGTGCACAACGTCGAGCGAATCGAAGCTGGTCGCAGTCATGTTTTCAGGTGCTTGGACATAGACTGTGGAAAGGAGCGCGTTCGCGAAGCTGAAGTTGCCCTCGCCGACGACTGTGGTTTCATGGGATGTGGTGTGTCAGAGCCAGCCTCCGCGGGGACGTTCATCCTGGAGCCCAGACACATACGCAGAATAGACTGGTGGTGCGAGTAGGGTGGCCGTGCGTTCGCTAGCTTCCTTGCGAGCTTCGGTGTCGGGTGTGGCTCTGTGCGATCCGGCTGGTCAGGGTAGAGCCTCGACAGCCGCCGGCAACTTACTCGCGACAGCCGCGGAGCCCTTTGCAGTCGTATGGAGCTTCGTTCTATCCTTGCTCTTTGAGTAAGCTGTGCTCGCAAGGAGCGTCTTCTTCAGCCGTCCTCCGCCCTTTCCCATCGTGACTGTTGCCCTTCTCGAAAAAAAGTGGGAGAAGAAAATCCTCGGGGAAACGTTCCGTCACTAGCTAATAACTTCTACAGTGGTTCAAAGTGCTACCATCCTCGCAATCCACATTTACATGCCTTACTGTTATTACATTCTGACTTATGGCAATTCATATTCAATGTCGTCATATTTTCAACAGCCGAAGAAGCTCTTGATTTGCCTGGTGACAAAACCATTTGCATTTTTCGAGTTACTTATGTGTCAGTCCTATTCGTGCACAAAAGCCACGAACATTTGAAGAAAGAACGTTGAATGAATGACAGAAAGGAACTGCATTGTTATCCACGATTTTTGATTCAAGTAAATGGATCCTTCCCTTGTCCTCCCAATCGTCTTTCTTTTCAACGGGGCTACCCTTGCAATCGCCCTCGATGGAATCTTACAAGCTATCCACGTCATCTTGTCCACGAAAGGATCCACCATCCTCGTCCTCCTACTCGTAACAAACGCGCTCTTCTTTGCATACTGTTGCGTCAACCTCGCCCAAATCACAGCCTCCATGGCCGACTGCACTTATCTCACCTACGTCGCGAATTTCTTGGGCCACGCCACGACGCTTTCGCTGGATTACTTTGTGATGTTCAAGTGCTGGGTCTTGTGTCGCGAAAGCCGCATCGTTGGCGCGTTGCTCCTTGCAGCGTTTGTGCATCGCTTGGCGTGGAGTATTTGTGACATGATCATGACTTCCGCCGTGCCCGTGGACGGCGTCTGCGTGTACGACCAGTATCCGCCATCGTTGGTGGGGTTCACGGTGGGCGACATTCTGTGTGACTTTCTAGCCACGATTTGTTCGCTTGCTATGAATTGGAACCAATTTGGGGCCAACTTTGCAGCCATATTTGCTTTTATATTCAAGGAAAACAGTTGAGTGCCCCATTTGCTCCCGTTACGTTGTTACGTTGTCAAACTAATCTTGATTCACAAAGTCGCACGAAGTGCTATGTACCTGGCAATCAACACATTCATGCTTTATAGCAACTACTCTATGATGGACGGAAACCTCCTGTTTATTACTTTTAGTGTTGTCATTTTCCTGTATTCCAAGCTGCTCAACACGGAGTTTCTGTTGATTTCAAAGAGGCGAGAGATCCTGATGGGCCCGACACCTTCAACGAAGCGAACCCCGACCTTTCAAGCCGATTCAACTGGCAAACGGTCCGCGCCGCCAACTGGATCCGCACCAACATTTGGATCGGCTATTTTCTGCAATTAAATCAAGCTGCCGTAACGTTCTTGATTCATTACTTAATTGTCAGTTTCTGTTCAATCAAATGCCTATATCAACATCAAAAATGTCTTGCAAACTGTCTCTTTGTATTCTCACAATATTTTGGCAGACGCCTAGTCCATCGCCTGCGATCGAATGAAAATCTAGGTTCGCACATTCTTGTTCTCAGTCACCTTGTTCGCGGTTGCGTAGAGTGTGGCATACTGAGGCAGCAGGTCTTATTTTCCAGTACCGCAAAATCGGGTGAGTAGAGTGCGTGTGGTTCTAAGTGAAATGATGTTAGACCATTATTCTTGTGTTAAAGTCCTTGTTGGTGAACTTGCTGTGACCAAACTCGTGACACTCGTTGAACGCGTCATTATCACGCATGAATTCCGATAGCAGATGAGGGCCAGTACAGGCTGGACAGTGCGACAATGCAGTCGTGGTTCTTGCTGTGGAGGAAGGCTGACCACCTTGATCGGGGCCCACACACTCGTCAACCTCGCATTTGCAGGTTCCACCACCAAGTCCACCGACTCTATCGAAGGGCTCCTCAACCTGAGTGGGCTCAAACCCCAGTTCAACTTGCCCACCCGCAGACCTCCCGAAGAACTCAGCCTCCTGCTCGCACTTCCCTCTGCACCCTCCTGCACTCCAAAAGAAACGCGACTGACTCTTTTTTCCAGCGCAAACAACTAAGCGTTTTACGCTGCTCCAGCGGCAGACGTCCAACGCACCGAAGGTCGCGGGATCATTCGTTTTCAGGGAGAGTGGGAAGCTGCGGCTAGAACGCGTACCCACTATGCCGCCCTTGCAGTTTGAGTATGTGGGCCGGCTATTTTCGGTTGCGCAGGACTTTAAGTCTTTGGGGGATGGGTTGGATGCTATCAAGGTAGGATGTCGGGTTTACGTGATTGGGAACTGCACTTTCATTATCAGGGAGCGCTTTTTTTGCAGCACTCTTGTTCGTATTGACATATCACATGTTCTTTGAAGCGAAGTAAAACCTATCCCGTTCACTCGACTCATAGGCTAAACTCGTATCGCAACTTCATAACCTCCCCGGCAATCATGGTTTCGTCCTCCATGATGTCAAATTGTTTCACCATGGACTTTGCATACTCTTTTGCATGGAAACGCGTGTGAGTGAACGCTTTTCGGTGTGCGTCAAGATTGGCAGAGAACAGCGCGAACCCAGCCTCCATATCGCCACGAGACATTCGCACCGCAGCCAACGCTTCTCTCCACGCTATCAGGGTATTGAAGTGTTCCGTTCGTGCAACATGAAGCTCAATCTGGTTCGTCATTTGAGCCTGGACCCATTGCGAAATTGAGCCCTCTGCATCTTTGAGGCGCTCCAGAGGCAAGATGGCGGCAGCGAGTGGAGGCGTTGTGAGCACGTCAATCAGAGAATTATGGACTTGCACGGGCGAAGAGAGCACGCATTGCAAGAATTCTGCGTGTATGCGGGGAGGCATGGCAATGTGTAGTGTCACTGCGGACGCAAGTGCGTTCCACGGAATGCTTGACCCTGATGCCGCGCGTGGGGTGGTCCAAACTGGCGTGTCCAGAACGATCACAATGGCCCCAATCGGAGCAGTAGCGTCAGACGCGAGCAGATCGTGAGACCAATCCACGGAGTCTGGGAGAATGCCCAGCTGTGTGCACAGAAGCGAAAGTGAGTCGGACGGGGCCGGAGTGGAGCCAGGACCAACGACCAGAAAGCGACGGCGCATTGGAGCACTCTGGTTCCCATTCCAGTCACGGAGGGAGGCGGGCTTGGCTGCGTCTGTCTCGGACGCAGTGACGACATATTGCCCGGCGTTGTCCTGAATCACTGAGTGGCTTACTGACGTTTTGACAGCCACCACCGGTCGCGTGTCTGAATCTCTGCCGCTCGAGAAGAAAGTTGCAGTTCGGGTGATGGTGGTGGTGCGCAGGACCCGCATTATGAGCCGAGGATTGTGTCGGTCCTTGGGACGACAGGGCTGTGCCGCTCTGGCGCAATATCTCGCCAAGTTGCAGCATCAGCGAGCGCTCAATAACAACCCCAAACAAGGCATTCTGAAGTTGGAAAAGGTAGTGTCATGCTTATATATTACCGCCATGCTGTGTAGCGGCGGGTACTGCCAGCAAGTTGACTACAATTTCGGGCTATGGCTGCGGTCGGTGGAATTTCGACAAGATCCCAAGAAGTATGTAATAATTGTTTTAATGCCTGGAATCGAAACGGTTTTCTTTCACAAATTAAATTTAATCAAACCACGGGGTTGATTTTGGCACTCATCACGGCACGCAAGGGCAAGCTCAAGCTCAAACAAGAGCAGCGGGTATTTATCGTGTTGCTCATGATCATATGACGCCTGGCGCACTTCCCAATAAATTGGAAGTCATGTCGCCTAACCACTCATTCCTCCTGAGTCGATGAGAAATGCCTTACCCACAGCAACACCTTCAGTTGGCCAGTCACACAATCCGCTATCACCAGGAGCTCCAGCATTGAACGAAGAAATGAGGCGCGCTGCACATCCGGACACTTTCGTACCCCGTAAAATTGCGATGTCAGCAGTACTTATGGCCTGAGACGCTCAGTGGTTCATCTCCCATGCATGGTTGAACTCCTTTCTTGATTTACGGGATGCTCTGGATCACTTTTTTGCAGAATGGCACCTCCCTGCATCTGAAGTGCATCATAGCGAGAGAGGCCTGCCCAGTGTTGGTGCAGTTGCTTGGGCTATTAATTAGTTTGCTGAATACCTGGAAGTTTGTAAAGGATATTTCTATGAGGGGTGGATTGTAGGAACACTTTTCTCGTTAATATACGCGGTTGGAAAGTGAAACATCGGCATTCACTAATAATAAGGAATGCACTTTTTTTCAGGTGGGAGAGCATGCCTGCGCACAGGGAAGTTCGCGGAAGGTTCGACAAGGGTCTGACACGAAAGCCAAGATTACAAACCAAATTCCATTCCCACCTCATCAGTTTGACAGCCTCCGCAGCAGCAGCAGCTACAGAAAATGGAGCCCACGCAGAAGACGCCGTACCACAACTCGGAGGGATGGACCCGCCACCTGGACACACAGTATCAAACTTTTTACTACTCGCATCCGGAGCACGGCAGCCGGTGGGACGACCCGAACGAGGCCCCGGCGAGCGAGCTCACTGCATCTGCAGCATCTCGTGATCTTCAAGATGATCCTCATAATCAGGAAGGCGTGAGGCAAGCCGGAATCGTCGAGCGGCATGGGAGTGTTACATCCTCGTCCTCATACAGCCCTACCACTCACGTGTCGCCGGGCACGCTGCCAAAATACTCTGGTACTGCGCAGAATGAGATTGAGGCGCGACAACGTGAGCTTAAAGGCGCAATGCTCGCCTCGCGCCAGGGCTCCGCGTTCCTGTCCAGCGAGAACATGCGCGAGACTGCACTTCACGAACGCGACATTGTCGACAACATGGATCATTCAGTAGTGCGCGAACTCTCGGCGGCTCCCGTGGTCGAAGCACCCGGGCTGGCAAGTGTTCAACCCTTCGGTGTCTATCCACAAGCTGAACAGCCACAACCGCAGTTCTCGTACCATGCCGCCAACGCGTACCAGCAGCAACCATTTCTACAACAACAGCATCAGCAGGAAGCTCTCTATCATCAAGCATCTTATGGGGCCTACCAGCCACATTATTCCCAACCGCCCCTTGGATTCATGCCTTCCGCGCCTGTAGGTATGCCAGCAGGCCTCTATGCACCTATCTCTTTCCCACCTGCCCCCGAATCTTCCTTTTCATCCATGACGGAGCCCATCAAGGAACCAATGACGGAAGAGGAGCTTTACTTCGCAAGGTTACCACAAGGCGCAAAACGCGTTTCTTACATCCCCACCAGTGGCACAGGTGAGTTCCGATCTCAAATTTTGTATGCCTTGGACAGCTTGGTTTTGACATTGGGACAAACCCTGCCTTGTCGTGAAATAGGAACTCGTCTTGCCATGGCGAGTATGAGCAGTTCTGGCGTTGCCAATGAGGCTGCAGGGCCGAGCAAGTTGCAAAATGTCATTTCGTCATCGAATGAAACATCAGATACACTCTCCGAAGAGGAAGCGTATTTTGCACGACTGCCAGCAGGTGCCCAAAGAGTGGTGCACGCACCCTCCAATTTGCCTGAAAAGAAACTGCCCATCCCATTTGGAGGTAACCAAATAACGTCAAATAGCGCTGACACTAAAAACATATGTATAGGCGGGTATGGAACCAACGATAACCCCGACAAGAAAGTCTCCCCCATCCCAGTTGCATCTCAACCCACCCCGCAACCACCCGCTGCCACCCCGCTGCCACCCCTCTCTCGCCGCGAACGTCGCAACAACAAGGACGACACTGGCCGCCGGTTCTGCTGCTGCTTCCGCACTCGCCGTGGATGCTGCGCCTTTGCTCTCACCCTCACCCTCGTGATCCTAGGGGGCCTTGGTGCGGCCGCTTTCTTCCTTTGGCCGCGCGCACCGCAAGTAACGGTTGGGCAGCCATACCTACCGACGGACAAGCAGCCCGTCGTGACGAGCGGGAGCCTTCTCACAGCAAGCACAACGACGCCTTTTGTTGTGGAGCTGTATTTGAATGTGGACGTGCAAGTATATAGCCCCAATTATGAGACGATTGTTGTCAACAACCTGGTGTTTGCAGGTACACTTCTGGTCAGTCGCTGTCGTTGATGTCATTTTTTTTACTTTGGAAAGTTTTCTCAAAAGTTCGTGGGTGTGGTAGGACACGGACGGCGCAACACCCATCCCCACCGCCAACGTGAACGGCAACAAGGCCAACGTGCCCTTCCCCGGCATGTCCAATACAACCTTCACCATGCCCCTCACGCTCATCTACAGCATCACGAACCCTGCGACCGTCGTGTCCAGCGATAAAGCATTCAGCGTGATTCAGCAAAACTGTCTGTCCGGGGGTGGTAGCGGCAAGCTGAGCATACAGTACACTGTGAGCGTGAATTTGGCCGTTATCGCGTGGACGGGGTATAAACCCTCATTTAGCGGAAAAACGCAGTTCCCGTGTCCACCTCTGGGGGGGTTGACCACTGTGCTGGGGGGCAATTGATTGTTGTTGTTTTTTGTCATCGCCTCTTGTTTTTGTTCTTTTCGCGCATCGAATATAATATGTTAACGTGCAGCTTGGTAGCATGGGATGATGGGGAATGAAGAAATGGCACTTAACACGTTCGAACTCCTTTTTCAAAACCCATAGTGGGCAAAAACAAAGATTCAGGGCACCTGGCTGAGAGGCTGAAGGTCTTATCCAACTCTTATCCCGGGCTCAGATTTCACTTTGACGAGTACAATGCCATATTTCGTTGAGTTTGATTCACGTTGTCGATCTAATGCTCCCACAAACTAAAGTTTTTAATAAAGCAATGAATGATTCGTATTGTAACTGCACCAACAACTCATATTAAAATCAAGACTCAGTGTTTAGAAGAGGAAGGAGGAAAGAAGCGTTAGAATGGGTCCAACCACAACCGTACTCGCCACATTCGCCAACATGTTCACGTTCGCCGCGCGCCGGCCCCTCCGCGGATTGTAGGAATGAGGGCTCCTGTCATTGTGATGGTGACGGACATATAGGGCAGCGAGTTCCAGTTGACTGTCACGACGGATCCATTAACCGTAGTGAAAGTGAACGTAGTCGCATGGGTGACGTCAGAGGGAAAAATTGTGAGTCAAAGAGCACCATTAGAGCCCAGTGTGGTGAGGGTAGCGCCTCCAGTGTTCTTGCTATTGTTGTCGTTGTCCATTCCTGAGCAACGTTGGCCAGACAGCTCAGCGACGTGATGTAAGAATGTGAAATAAACTAACCATTGACAACGAAAATGGAATCTCCGTAACGAATCGTGACTGAACCGACATAAGCGACGGCTGAGCCCGCGGAGCAAGGGTACTGGTAAGCCTGGACTTGCAAGAAGTTGCTCTGGAGGTAGTTTAGACCACCCGCGCCTTGGTACCAGTAGACAGCACCACTGAAGGTTTGAAAGTGCGGATCTCCGTTGATGGTGCAAGCCTGGGAAGCAGCCGTGTTGTGGTTCACATAGTACTGGAAGGGGCACTTGTGAACGGGCAAGCAAGGTGCGTTCACGGTGGTGCCAATCTGGAGGGACGCCTGGCCTGTAATTGCTCTGCTTGCAGCAACAGCGACGACTGTTTGTGGGGTCTGCCAATTTTCATTGGTGAAGTGGACAAGAGGCGTGTCAAACTGGAATCCGGGGGCGGTGAGGGCAACTTGTGCTATCCCGTTAGGTGATGTAGCATCACAACGGTGAATGAGGCGGCGGGTTGCTTGGCATCGTACACGAGGTTGGGAAGATCAAACTAAAAATACTTTTGGACTGACCCCAGTCGCGGACTGCGAGTGCAGTGGTTATGATCAGGAGCAGAAGTGCAGCGACTCTAGAAATCATGGTGTGAGAATTACGGGATATACGCATCTGGTCAACCCTATCACGTTTCTACACTGAAAACTTGTGACCCACTAATACTCGTCTTGTACCCAATCCACGCTGAGAATCTCACCCATACCTGACATACCATAAGCTTTACGAGGACCGCGTCGTCCACGAGGTTTTTTTTGACAGCTGGAGTCGAGGTGTGTCTGGGTCACAATGGGAGCCTATTGGAGGAGGAATGTGTTTTGTTGAGGAGGCAGAGTAAATATATATGTAATTTATAAGTTTGCTCAAGCGGAGGTGTCGAAAGAAACCCCTGAAGAAATGCGAAAAAATCTTTGACCAAAACATGAGTTGAGTTTGAGAGTCTTCACGCAATGGACGCACCGTATTAACTTTGGAATGCACTAAACCAGGCTTCAACTTCGGGCAGCCTGCGACCGGCGGTGGCGGGTTCTCGTTTGGGACTCCCTCTGGCAACAGCAACAGTCAACCAGGCGGACAGCCTACATCGGGCGGCGGCTTCTCCTTTGGCGGTGCTGCAAATGCTTCCACAGGGACTGGGACAGGAACAGGGACCGGGACTGGAACGGGAGGATTCTCCTTTGCTGGCCCAACCCCTGCAACTCAGCCGGGCGCCGCCACAACCGGAGGTGGTTTCTCGTTCGGCTCAGCTCAGCCCGCGGCCACGTCCGCGTCTACCCCGGCCGCTTCGACTGCCCCAGCTGCCGGAGGATTCTCATTCGGGGCGCCAGCTTCGTCAACTGCTCCTGCTCCCACTTCCACGGGTGGTTTCTCCTTCGGTCCCTCGGCCGCACAACCGAAACCCACCGCCGCCACTGCTACACCTACTCCCGTGCTCTCTTTTGGTGCTTCATCCACTACACCTGCAGCAACATCCGGTTCTGGCTTATTTGGTGCCGCACCAGCTACCTCGAACGCGTCAAACCCGGCTCCAAAGCTCAGCTTTGGCGCTCCCGCCGCAGCATCGACACCCGTGGCGACGGCTGCCACTACAGCACCAAAGCTGTCGTTTGGCGTTACAGCGGCTGCACCTGCCACGGCTTCCGCGCCAACTGCGACCGGTGGATTTTCATTCGGCACCCCGGCTGTGACCACCATTGGTGCTCCTGCCAACGCGACAACAACCGCGACTCCGGCTCCCGCCGCTTCCTCTGGGTTCAGCTTCGGCGCCCCCGCGGCCGCAACCGTTCCCGCCACGACTCCGGGTCCCTTGAACGTCAAGGATCTCTCTGCGAGTAAGTTTTGTCTATATAGCTGCACTCCTAACAAACACAAAAACCGTCCTTCTTGATACTAAACTCCTTGTTCACACAGCTCCAGCCCCTAGTGCATCTACAGCCCCTGCCAAATCAATCCTCGCTTCCTCTACAGCCCCGACCACATCGACCACCACCGCCGCCACAGGGGGTCTCAAGGCACTCAAGGGAAAGACACTGCAGGACCTTCTTACAAAGTGGCAGCAGGACTTGGACACGGCCACGCGCGACTTTCACCGCCAGGCTGTAGAGGTAGCAACATGGGACCGCATGCTTCTCGAGAACGGATATGATGTAAAAACACCCTTTGCTTTCATTTCACGCTCACCCTTCGCTTTGTGTTTCGTCCATTCGCCTGCGTTCTCATCAAAGAACCGTAAACAGATAACCCAGTTGCACACGCGCATCTCCGGCCTCGACGAGTCGCAGTCCCGCGTGGAACAGACGCTCGAGTACATTGACGCGCAGCAGGGCGAGCTTGCCGGCGTGCTCGACGCCTTCGAGGCCAGCGTGCGCAGCCTCATGGATCCTTCCCACGCTAACCTCCAGCAGCAACAGGTATCTCCTCTTCGCCTGGGCGGTGCTGACGAGGACCGCGAGCGTGCCTACGCGCTTGCGGAGAGCCTCTTGCGCCAAGTAGATGGCATGGCGGGGCAGTTGGGCGGCATGGTGGAGGAGGTGAATGCAGTCAAGGGTGGGGATGCGGGCACGGCAGCGGAGGAAGAGGGTGGGGCTCTGAGCAAGATTGTCAAAATTTTGGATACGCATTTGACGAGCTTACAGTGGCTAGATGCGAGTGCGGAAGAGCTTGCTGCTCGGGTGGCGGAGGTGCGTGTGAAGGGGGAGAGGGCGGGTGTGGAGGCGGAGAGGGTGCACTTGAGGACGGTTGCGGGAGGGAGGTGATTAGTTGTGTTTCGCGCAGACGATCAGTTGCAAGGTTGGGGTGTCGGTTCTTTTTTTCTGACCAGGGGATGCGAGTGGTGTCTGTTGGCTTTTCTTGCTTTTGGCTATCTTTCTCGACAAGGATAAATCAATGGTCTACAAATGGTGATGTTCCGACTGTCGAAGACTTATCAGACGGGGAACCAAGACAGTTAAAAAGGCCGCTATATACGCATAATGGTGAAGCTGCAAACTTTATTTGGAGTGAAAGTCAATCGTACTTGTTTTAAGGTAAACAACATTCGATTGGAACTTCTTCAAATTGGAGTAGAAACAATAAGAGACAGAGAACAGAGACGAGGTTGATGATTTAAATGAAACAGGCGAATGAGGGAACTGTAATTTCTGTTGCGTTTCACAACCCTGTACACCCTGGCGAACACAAAAGTTTTCACACGGATGGCCTCATCAGCATTTGCGGACACAATGCCACAGCAGTCTCGGGAACAGCAGTCCTTTCCGACACCTGAGATAGTGATCCATTACCCTGAGGAAGACGAGATTGAGGCAACGCTGTCGTACGCAGCCCCAGACGCTCCAACGCGCCTTGCCAACCCGGAGGGTAAGAGGAGCGTAGGTCTGGCGAACTCGCTACTTCATCTCTTCGGTGCCACGGAAGGTGCGTACACTCCCGCGACTTGTTCGTCTGACCAGCTGTCAAAACATAGAAATCACGCACTCGCTCCCACTCGCGGCCGCGGATTCCAAGACTGCATCATTCGCGTCCTTTGTGCGACGCATGCACGGCTCACATTCACAGTGTCAGAAGAGCGGAGACGCCGTTGATGCGGGTGCCGAACTTGGGTGGTGGCTCGACTCTTTCCACGACAACGCCAACAACGACCGCGACCGAGAGGATGTTGCATCCGTTGGGAGATGCGTTCAAACCGCCGTTTATTCACTGATTGACAATACGCTTGCCCAGACCGCGTTTGGACGCTGCTTCAAGTCCGTCCACGACCACACCCCGCGTCTCAACGACAAGGAGGCTGTAACGGACTCTGGCGTCGAAATTAATTTATCCAAACAGTCCTGCGCTCTGACCATTCCCCTGGAAAATTATGCTGAATCGGACGGCATCGACCTGCTGTCCCTCCTCAGAATCCACTTTGGCATCAAGCCTCCGCCTGCTTTCTTTTTCGGGTTCTCAGGTCCCACACGATCCCAACCTCCCATTCCAAAAAAATTTACCGCTGTCGAGAGCCCCGACCTGAACAGCAGCCGTACTGTCAGCCCAATCCCACCGACCCCATCTTCACGGGCCCCTCAAGCGCCACTGTACACAACGTTGCCCCACTTTTTTCTTATCCTTCTGAACAGACCCACAAGCGCAAGTAATCCGGCCACCCTACACCGCACAAGCATTGAAATCCCGCTCGATTTGGATCTCGGATTTCTCCTCACCCCTGCCGCTAGCCGTGCAAACGCTGCAGCTAATAAGCATGTGCGACAGAACACTTTTTACAAGCTACACGGGTTTGTGACGCAGACGGAGGGACGGTGCCTCTGTTACACCAAAATGCGTGGCGCGCCATGGGGTGGGTGGTGGAAGGCGGAGGATGACTCGGTCGGTGGAGGTGTAGATTTGGGAAACCGTGTGAACAGCAAGGGAGTC